>AXNI01013630.1:0-13417 GCA_000498555.1 Heterococcus sp. DN1 | reverse complement strand
GGAGAAGTATGTACTGCATAACATAGTCTGTTGTAAATGACTTACACTGCACAGCTCCTCCGTAGCTTCGCGTATTAGCCGTTCGTCAGACAGTTCATCGTGTTCTTGTTGTTCATCAGCTCGCTGCTGCTTATCCTGGCTGCTTTCATCTACACTGCTGCTCTGATGTCCACTGCTACCTTCTCCACTACCGCTGCTGCTGCTGTTGTTACTTGTGCCCTGCTGTGCTTTCAGTGCTATCTCGCGTCGCAGTGTAGCTGCAGTTTCAGAGCATGCACATAAACAAAGATGCAGTTACTGAGCACTGATGCTGATACTACTGTTCATCAGGGTAGCAGCACATCACTCATGAGCGGTAGCTGATAGATTATACCTAATGTGTGAACCTGTGTATAACACGCGCACACACAAGCACGCGCACACACAAACACGTGCACACACAAACACAAACCGCGCACACACATAAACACATACACACACATAAAGCTCACGAGGCCTAACATGGTGTACATGCTGATATGTAGAATGCTCGATGGTGCTCACCTGCAGCAACGGAATACCCTTCAATAGCAGCTGTATTCTCTCCTCTGCTCATGTGCAGTGCAGACTTCAGTGCATGGAATGTGACTCTCATTCGAGACTTGAGCTTGTTGGTGTCTAAGCCCTCCTCTAGAGCTGTTATGCCTGCTTGTAAGTCTCCCGCCTACAGCAAGTTTGTGTGTGTGTGTGTATGTGTGATGCATATCGCAAAGCATCTGACTTGTGTGCATGCCTTCACAACAAGATGCTCGTGCTCTGGTGCATACGAAAAAGTTGCAGTAGTGGTAGATGTGTGGTATGACACTTACTTTTGTGCATGCTAGTGATAGGTCTAAGAGACAATCAGGATATAAGGGTGAGTTAGTTGCCTTGAGCTTAGTACGTGACCACGCTAAACAGGCCACTGCTTCTCTTGCTCTGCCTTCACGCAGTAGCTCTAGCCCTCTGGCACGGGGGTCCTGTTCCGCCTGCGTATGTTCAAGAATTTACGTCGTTGTCAGTTCCTTTGCCCGAGTATAGCAAGTAGTCTGAAGTCACGATGTTAACTGGGTACCTGTGCCCCTGCCGCAGCTTCTGCAGCCTCTAAAAGTCTGCTGGTGTCTACTCTCTCTCTGGCTGAGCTGCACAGCGGCAGTGCTGCGCTCAGATCGCTCATTGCAGGACGAGGATTGGCAAGCTGCAAGCGGGCCTGTCCTCGCGTGTGCAGAGCATTCCGCGATGCAGGCTGTAAAGAGAGGACTGCAGATGCCATAGCTTCAGCTTCTTCATACCTGTGCAATGAAGAAAGGGCAACCAAAGCAAAAGAAACTCTCAGCTGCACATTGTGAGAAACTGCAAATGAGGGCTAGAACTAGTGCAGGTGCGGAGGATTGTGAACTTAACAAGAAAGCGTATAAAACATACCTGCCCAACTTGAATAGGGCTAACGCTGCCTGCTCGCGACAGTGAATTATTTTAGTGGCTTGCTCGTCGTCGAGGGCTGCTATAGCACTCTGGAAGTGTTCGAGTGTTGCTTCAAAATCGCCTTTCCTCAGGCATTCCTCGCCTGATGCGATTGCTGCTGCACCATCGGTGCCTCCACTGTTGCGCTCAAATCCAGATTCCATCGGTTTGAGATCAGGTTGAAGGCGCGTTCTGTTGAGCGACAGAGGGTATCGGAATGTTGTGTAACTCCTCAGCTTTTCCAGATAAGCTGCAGAATGGGCATTGTATTCTCCAGCTGAATTTGTTTTGTACCTTTACCACAGTACACGAAAGCGGCTGCTGCTTTCTCCAGTTGACAGTCAGGTTACGCAGGTCAAGAACGGGGAGGGGGGCACACTCATCCAGCCGTTACGCATTGTGCTACCGTAGGCTCGAGCGACCCTGAGCAATCCCGCTTGCACACCATGCCTGGCTGCTGCTGCTTCCGCTGCGTGAGCACGGGCAACGTCAGTGTAGTGGAGCGTTTGGGAAAGTTTCAAGCTCTAGCTCAGCCTGGCCTGAGCGTGCTGCTATATCCCTTTGACCAGTTCGTAAGCCAGATCTCAACCAGAGTATTGCAGCTTGATGTGTCCGTTGAAACCAAGACCAGAGACAACGGTACTCACAAGCCTTCTCGGATTGCTTCACCTTGCATTCCTCTATCCAAGATCTGTACACTTACATTGCTCCTTTCCGCTGTTTATATGCTACGCGTGCAGTGTTCGTGACAGTCATGGTCGATGCACAGTGTCTAGTCATACGCGAGAACATCTATAATGCCTTCTATAAACTCACGGACGCGAGATCCCAGATCGAAGCCTTCGTGTTTAATGTGACTCGGGCTTACATACATCAAAGACAGACCTTGACGGTGAGTAACTGCAGCGCTGCTGCTTGAATCATTGCCTGCATTCCCTACAAATGTGTGACCAGATAGCTTCATGTCGTCTATCATCGTCTGAGTCCATGTGAGGATCTAGGGACAGCATGCATGCAGTAACATGGCCACTGAACGGCTACACTCTGTCTGGAGCTGTACAAACGTAGTGAAGCATCGATGTGTTGTGCTCGCTATATACTTCTAGCGTTACTCGTGCAGCAGTGCTCGTGCAAGCCCCGATGTTTGGCTGAGCAGGCTTGACTTAGGCAGCTGTGCCAGTGTGCCTGTCTCTCCACAAGCAATGCACACAACTTTGTTCTCTACCACCGACTCGTACAGAGTCATGTTTGACAATAGCGTTCACTGATTGTGACCTGTCTGCTGCTAACCTTAGGTTTCCCCCCTTGTCGTCATCTACAGAGGCATTCTCAGCAAAGGAGGTGCTTGCACTTGCCGTGAAAGAGCAGTTACTAGAAGTTATGGGCGGTTATGGGTATCTGATACTGCAGGCACTAGTGACTGATCTCGAGCCAGACAGGATGTTAAAGATGTGAGTCCACGTAGATTGGAAAGAGGTGTTTGACTTCGGAGCGCACAGTAAAGCTTCTCCTTCAGGTGATTGATTGCTTGGAGCATACCTTAACTGTGCAGCTAGATGCAGCACTGTACATGACTGTATTTCAAGCTTATCGCGGTACTGCAATACAGCATCGTCTTGTATACATGCCGATATCATGCAGAAGCACATCTGAATGGATCACTTTCACTGATTGACTCAGCTATCTTGCACGAATGCTACAGCATAGCTCTCATTTTTCATCCTAATGCTCACTCTAATGATATACTTAACCTGATCATCAGGCTATGAATGATGATATCAGTGCTTCCAAGCGGCTAAGAGAAGCTGCTACGATTCAAACAGAGGCTGATAAGATCATGCAGGTAACCATGTAGCAAATGTAGACTCTTGATGGCTTTTGATCGCCAATGATGTCTACAAGATCGCACAAGTTTGAGTGCGCTTGCACACCAATTGGCTCCTTCTGGGCTGCTTTTGTGTACCACAAAATACAGTGTGCTAGTGTAACACATGTGCAGTAGCGTGGGACGCGCATACAATCTGTGCTACAAGCGCATATACTATCATGCATAACAACTTCTCAACTACAAGCGATTGACAGTAGCAAACCCCAAATCCACAACTCAGCTATTATCTGTGTGCCTTATCGTGTGCGCTACAATGAGCCACAGGTCAAGGCAGCAGAGGCAGAGGCTGAGTCAAAGTACCTTTCTAGAGTTGGTGTACGCAGACAGAAACTCTATTGTCGCTTGCGTGAGAGACTCTTTTCAAGGCTTCAGCAGCAGCGTTTCTGGCACTACTGCAACTGATGTCATGAACCTACTGCTGATGACACAGTATATGGACACACTCAGAGACATGTCCAGTAACAGTAAATCTAACTAAAACTAGCTATCTTTTTGCCACATGCACCAGACTCTGTTGGGGCACTACAGGCATCTCTAACTGGCGTTATGCAGGGCAAAGCAGCAGAGGGAATGATTCGCTAGAAAGTCTACCAACTTACAGTGATGACTACAACTATTGCTACTACTGATGCTGCTACTATAAGTACAGCTGTACTGTTCTAGTCGCACTTTTTCAATGTCCAAAGTTGCTGCGTCCATACTGAACATAGTAGCGATAGCAGCAGCAGCAGCAGCAGTAGCAGCAGCAGCAGTGGTAGTGGCAATCGTGTAATTTACGCACAGTCGCAGCAATTCTGCAGCAGTTATTCATGCTGTTGGGATGCGCGAGGGACTCATAATGACTTGAATTCACCTTCTATGAGCAGTGCTATACATAGCGCTGAGTCGAGGTTACTTTCGTAAAGGGTGTGAAAGCGCAAACATTTAGCAGTATAAGTAGCTTGCATGCATGGCACGCAACTGAGGCATTCGATAATGGAGCGGGGTTGCGGGGTGTAGTTGACTCAAATCTGAAGTGGTTCGTGGTTGAGTGTGTTGTGTCTCTTCGTTGTGATGTGCGTCATAAGTGATGTAGTTGCGTTCAATTACAATGATTCCTCTCACTGAGCTGGGTGTCATGAGCTCCGCTTAAAAATCAGGACACAGTCATCAGCACGTTGTATCAGCAGCAGTAGTTGCACCCGAAGCGAAGTACGAATGAATGTATCAGTGTGCTACACTAATTGACTGAACAAGCTGGAAACGATGATAGTTCATCAGATAGCACCTTAACGTCATGGTACATTACAGCTCACTCTAGTGGTAGCTTCAATAAGCAGCCACATTTGACTGTAGCTGGGGGTTGCTACGAGCTCCTTGCAGCAGTAGTACACCTGTTACTTTGCAATAGCTGCCGTAATGTAGTTGGAACATAAAAATGTACGTAGCGAACAATGCATAACAATTTATTGTGATTCATTGCTGTTCGTACTGGCTTCCTGCTCTCTACCTGACCGCCGGCGTTGGTGAGCGTTCAGGTTCAATCTCCTCGCGCGCATTTCGTTGGCTATCGTGATTGCTGATAATACCTACAGGTTACGGTGTAAGGTGGATGTGTAGTCTCGATACTCGTTACTCAAGAAGTCACAGTTCGAAACATAAAATATCAGATAGTACTCATACTCAAAAACACAAGTGTTCAAACATGTAATACTCAGATTCTCAATACTCAACTACACATACATACCTAACACTCAAACACAGTGCTAGAACAATTTTTCACTTGAATGCTTGATACTCAGCTGCTACTCAAAAACTTGACTGTTGTTCCTCACATTCTCAATACTGTGAATAAGCAAATACTGCCTATTGTGGTAGTTGGCTTTGGCAATGGTGAGCACACGCTGTAGTGTTATCAGTATTTATCTTCAGTGTCTATGCTACCACATGTACGTTGCAAGCATCATTGCACAGTGCAAATTTGACTGACGGCTGGATGCACGTACAGCAGCATACACTACTCACACTGACAGCGCTCAAGTGTCATACTGCTATGACAGAAGGCTTGCATTATTACGCTGCTGTTTTTGCACTTTCATCGCACAAATGCAGCTTTCTATGTGATACTTTGCAGAGCTCCCAATGGTAGTTACAGCTCACCATACATGGCAGTGCGCTCAAGCTTTGCGTGCATGTTAGACAAATACTCACATCATGCTAGTCAGTATAAACGAGTGCAATCTATGCCAGTGCGCATGCCCAGCATGCACTGTAGGAACTGCACACACTACGAGCGTTTGCGCACACAAGTATGATATTGTGGAGTGCAGAAGTGTACACTACGCCACTACAGCATCTTTAACTAGAGCTCTTACTGATGCTGATTGCTAGCTCTTACGTACGCATACGAACGCGTACTGACAACACTTGTGTACACATGTCTGCATCTGATTCTTACAGGCGACTTTGATTTGTCAAAGCTAGACGATGGTAAGTACACGCTACTATACTGAATGTTACATCAGTTACATTCAGTGTGTTTAGGGTATGTCGCTATACGCTGCAGCCAGCATCATTGCTCAATGTCTCTCGCTTGTCTGAGTGACAGCTGCATACACTGTAGACGTATTCACTGCCCACAGTGCTATCGTTAACGTAATATACTGCTATGCCGGAAAGCTTACATCAGTGTCTTTCTGTGCTTGCACTGTCACCACATGTACTATTAAAAGAAACACAGGTCCAACACCAGTAATGCTGAGCCTACTGTGACAGTGTTCATTCATGATTATAGTAGCTACTGTGCCGCTAAATGTGCTGATAGCCATCACCTCAGACAGCTTCGCACGGCTGAGCGCTATGCGCATACTCAACTGGCGACTGCAGAACAGCTAATACTGTCAAGCTACTCTAAACTGTCCGACAACGGCCGCGAGCGCGTAAACCTGTATTTGAAGCACAACCCTTATCTGCAAGTGCTGACGCCCACAGTAGTACCGCAAGAGACCGACACAGAGGAATGGGATGACAAAATAAAAGGCGTTGAAGCAGGTGTGACTGCAGCTGTAAAAGCTGACATTGCCAGCATGCAAAGCAGCAGTAGTAATATCAGCAAACAGCCATGCACAGCACAGGCTGACGTGGCGGCTATACAAGCAGACATGAAGAGCGCACGTGCAGAGGCGGCAGCGCCACAGAGCAGTGTCGACAAGACACATTAGCTGCTCGCTGAGCTCGTTGCTGGCATGCGCCAGAGCGGATACCATTGATGTAGAGGTAGATACAGCATGCAGCGACTTTGCTTCACCTTCAGTGTTGACGATAAACGCAGGACAAAAACGTGATAGAAACACTATCAGCAGCAGCAGCAGCAGCAGCAGCACTTGTGTGGCAGCGGTTGACGGCGTCTATCTGCTCTATAGCAAGCTGCGGTTGTATGCAATCTTCAATATACAACTGCACCCAGCACAAGCGACGCAATATCGGACCTGCAAGTGTTTACTTCAGGGATGGTTGTGTACATTGCTGCCTCACTTCTCACTTGCGGCTGTGAGTTCTGTTGAATAGGATAGCGTGCTGACAGAGAGAGAGCCACTACTGCTGCAATCCCGCAGGCAGGCAAAACACATAAGAAGAGCTGCTCTCGTCTCGGTGCTTCAAGTCCACAGGCCGAACCTTGCCAAGTAGTCACTATTCTGAGCCTGAACGTGCGGCCACACTCGTTGTAGCTTAAGCATTGAGGGGCTGCTTAAGTCACAGAAACGAGTGTCAATGGGCGGTAGCTGCAATCGGCGGTAGCGAGGCTGTGGCTCAGAAAAGATGTTGCTGCTAAAGAAGCTGCTGCTATTGCTGCAGTGACTGTTGCTGCTGGAGCTGCTGCTGCTGTTGAAGCTTCTGCTGGTTCTGCTCGTAAGAGCAGGTGGCAGTGACGGCAGTGGTAGCTGCTGGCGCATAAGCAAGTGCCCTTCTTGAGACATGAGCTGTTGCACAGCAGGCCCGCAAGCAGGCTGAAGTTGTGGCACATGTCTGTACCGCGGAATGCGGTGCTCTGGTTGCAGCTGCTGCGCACGTGGTGAAATGAAGCCTCCAGACGAGCTGTGACCGTCAGTGGTAATGGTAGCACTCTGCTTTGTACCGCGATCATTGTCAGCAGCACCGTGTTGCCGTGTCATGCTTGCATGCATGTGGATGTAAAATCGTAGAGGGTCAGCCCAGTCTAATGTCAGCTCTGCACCATCTTGGCTTGAGGACCGTGCAGCACCAGCAACGGTGCAGTGATAGGTAGCGTAGGCAGCCGACGCTTGTGCGTGCTCGTAGAACTCAATAAAGCAAAAGGGTCTACTCTTGCTGCTGCCCAACTTGTTATTCATGGAGCTCATACTGTAAAATCATGCATCAACGAAGCAAAGATTGCGCCGTCATTCAGATTCGAGCATGAGAGTGCATATGCATAGTTATATCACGGCGACGACACTTCACCGTCAAGCAGCTTCGGGCGTAAATCCATAGTCAAAAGCAGAGGAGCTGCCGTGTACGGAAAAGGTTGAAAACAGCAGGATCTCGATGCAATGCTCCACTGGCAATGGCAGTGGGATGGCATTTGTTAAATGGCGCAACCGCAGACGCATACCTTCGCATCCCAGGAAAAGCAAACATGAGCACAGCCTTGAAAATGTCTTCCTCCCAGTTCTCTGGCAACCCTCCCACAAATAAAGTGCGATTCTCATCACTGTGTAGGGCGTATAAATAGCAACCTTGTTTGAACTCAAACCTGCGCCTGCCTTGTACAGCAGCATTGGCTTGCTCACTGGTCCCATAGCGAACAAAGCCATAGCCACGGCACCGCCGCTTTCTGTGCTTACTCCATGCGATGCGTACCTTGAGCAGTACGTGTTTCATAACATGTTCAGCACAATTTCAGACGCAAAAGTGCAATAAGCAAGTGCTGTTTGCGAAGCAGTTGCCGTGTGAGCAGCAGCGAATCAACAGTTCGACAACTGATAACTGCTAGCCTCCTAGTAGATAAGTGCGCTGTGCGTTGCGCAGCAACCGTACCTCAAGAAGATCTCCAAATGGTGCGAACCACTCCCGCACTCTACCAGTTGTAGTTGAGCGTGCCAAACTGCAGAAAGTGAGGGATTTGAACATGAGCAGAAGATGCGATGAAACACAGGCAGCGCTGCTTGTGAACTTATCAAAGGGAAACATCGACCAAGCGCACAAACACAAGAGACAACCTTTGCTTGACTTACCCTCCGATGAAGATCTCTACTCCAGGCTTGGGCACATGCGGGCGCTTGTCTGCGTCGGAAGTCCATACGTCATCCTGTCCGTATTGGGTGTATGACACTTGCATTTGGAAAATCAAGAAGCAGAAGTCCAGAAGCTTAGATTTGTTGTAGTTTGCGATTTGCAAGGATTTTAGAGTAGACAGTGCCAGGCGCAAGACACAGCGTCAATGAGATCTACATTGGCAAAAAGATTCACATCCTTCTAGGTTCATACGTGTTAGCAAAAATAATTCTTCTCGTCTTCAATCTCCGCCCTTTCAACTCGCTTCAGCGCCGTTTTCTGCGCCAAGCAAGATTGCAAGTATGGCTAAGCGCAGTTATGACAGCGAGCTGCTTAGCACATCAAAGCAAGCGAGGATCAGCACGAACAATGATAAGATCAGCACGCGAGATCTTACTGAAAATCCTACTAGCGCAAACTTGTATCAGCGGTTTCCAGAAGGCAAGGTAGGCTTGAAATACAAGAGAGCACAGTGGGAGACTTCGGTGATGGTTGGCCTGAGCTCAGAGCCACTGGCAGGAGTGATCCTGGAGTACATGCGTGCTGATTCTGATTCAATGACCGCGACACAATGTCCTTGCGTGCTGAACCAGACCCTGTGCATCAGACTTCTTGAGATCATGTGCCACAACGACACCCAAGATGTAACAGCCGCGTCGTGTAGTGCTGTACTTCATCAGTCCCTGACAACTGCACCTGGGAGCTGGCAGCCGCTGCAAATGTCCAACGTCATGCAATTGATACACAGCATAGCCGCTGCTCCTGCTCGCAAGTTGGTGGTTCTCGCTGATGCACTGAGTATGGTACATCAAGCAATCCGAGATGCGGCCAGACTTGGCGTAGGGCCAGTGATTCTGTTGAGCGATACTGTCTCTAGTGCAGAGCTGTACAGACAGCCGCTCGGCGCAGCACTTGATGTATACCTCAGTTGGGGAAGCAGCTTCAATGAACCAAATCTGAGAACGCTTAGCCACGACAGAGCCGTGCTTTATTCAAATAAGGGCAGAGCATGCACAGCTGCATTGCAGCTGGCTGGGTCTATTGGGAATATACTTGTAGAGCAGGGCAGGCTCACCAGGTTGCGAGCAGCAGAAGTGTATGCAGCAGCTTATTAGAGACCGAATGCATATGATAAGCACTACATGTCATCGAGGCAGCATTAGCTGAAGGCGCTAGTATGTTCGTGATAGGTATCTATTCCTCGCTTAGTTAAGTGTCATTGCAAGAACAATAGTGTGCGAGGACATTTGAGCAGCATAACATAATGCAAACTTCAGTTCCAGTCCCAGGATGCAAGCCAGGCTTCTCTGCCATGCAACTTCGTTGCAATTCGTGCTTCGTGCTTTGCTTGTGGTGCAAGGTACATCGATGCGCACTCCAGCGCATTCGAAGCTTTAATAGCATCTGCACAAGAAAATCACCATCCACAGACTTTACATCGATAGTAACTGCGCTGCAGAAGTTGTTTGGCTAAAGACATGCAGGTATGTTATATGTGTTTTTGTGTTACATGTGTTACATGTCATGTATTGCATGGTCACATATATCGATCATGTAGTACCTGAATCGTCTGTATATACTATGTATGAATATGTTTGTGTGTTATATGAGCTACAATAGTCTACTCTTGATACATTACAGGGCCATCTTGAAGCTTATCCTTAAGCGGGTGCAGATATTAACATATCACTTATGGATAAAGTGATAACGTGATTTCTACATGATGAGAACTGAGATCACTTACAGTCGCTACTCAATGAGGCAACACTATGTTTTAATGAAGCAACAAGCAAACTAAGGCCTGGGTTAGCAGTAGCAATATGATATTAATCTACGTATCGATGAGGGTGTTGGTATACTAGTGAGGTGAGCCTTGTTAAAATCACTACATTGTGATGATTGGAAAGCTCACACTAGTGCTAGACCACTTGCACACTTTTGTCTGTGTAGTGAAGTACTTTTATGACACTATCTTGTGATGTGCTGTTGCCATCCTTCCATAGAAAAGTGCAAGTGATGGAACGGATATTAGACTAAGTGAAATGGCATTAGCAATTGCTAGAATGGAACAACAGCAACTAGCTGTACTTGCTGTCATTAACAGAACCGCTATTGACTAGTGATCCTATCATTAGTGACATACCAGCTACGCCAATAATAGTCACCAAAGAAATGAGTTCAAAATAGATCACGGACACAATGTTAACTTCAGTGATAGTATCAGTAGTGGCAGTAGTAGTTGAGCCTCTGATAGGCGCCAAAGAGATGAGTTTAAAACACATCACAGACACAATGTTAACTGCAAAAAGCAAGGTAGTAGCAACAACACTACATATTACTCACTTTGACAGCAGCAGTGATATCAACATGACAAGTGACAGTGGTAGCATGTCAACTGGTACTGGCACACATTATGACAATAGCAATAGTAGTACAAGTATAGAAAACAATGCTGGTATAGGCCCAATACTTGATATGACATCATACAACAGATTTGAAGCAGCACTCGCACGTCTACAAGTACATGCTAGTGATGTCGTCAGAGTTGATGATCAGGCCATTGGTACTGGTGTTTTTTGGTAAAGTATACAAGTACTACTCAAAGGCAACCAGCCATGTGCAGCAGAGGTTACTTCAATGCACTGTTGCTATATTTTCATCTAATGCATTGGTACATCTAATGCACACAGTGGCATTTTACGCTATGTATGTAGCTCCATAGTAACAATAGCGTAAACGGTGTGACTTTGCTACTGTCCACGTGGTGCTCAACAGGTCGTTAAGCTACAAGATCTATCAGTACAGCAAAACCAAAGGATGTATTTGAGGTTTACAAGTAAGTTATTTGTATAACATCAAGTACAGCATCTAACGGTTGTACCAGTACATGCATGTGCATTAACACTTGATGAAATGACTCTTGTTATGAAGGTAAGCACTAGCCAATATGATATGTGTATGCATATATCTCGGCTCTGCATGTATCATAGCCAGAAGTATTGATATGTACAGTATGAGCACTTCATTGTCATCTCTTCGATAATGGCATGCTATGTATGAGCTGCGTTCTCAACTAAAACCAACACATTTTGACCACAGTACATGCAACGTGGTAGTTCAAGAAATAACAACTTATGACTATACATGTCTGAATCATGGCAGCAGTATACACCGATAAGGAGGCATCAGATGTTATGTGATGTAGCTGAAGTAATGACATATCGACACAGTCAAGGTGTGTTTCACATAGATCTCAAGAGGAATGTAGACTCGAAATATGTAATGTATGTATTGAACGTATATGTGTACATGCGATGCTGATGCTGGTCAATACGTGCTTTGCTATTTGCTTAGCATATGATGCAACAACTATATCAGTCACAATGTACTGATAGATGATAACGGCAGAGAAACACTAACAGAATTTGGTCCAAGTAAAACAGAGGGTACTATATCAGCATCAGCTACAACAAAATCACAGTTTAATGGTGCTGTCCATTACCAAAACTAGAGGTTATGAACGCTGGCCAAGGGCATAACAACGCAGTTGTTCACTGCAAATATGATGTTTATGGCTATGGTACTGACATTTGAAGTAGTATCTGGAGATTATCCAACAGCATCATATCGTGGAGCTGAATTGAGTAGCACGCCATGGCACGGTATGGGTATGATTGATATAGTTGCATCAGTGGCAAGAGGTTTGAGACCAACAGAAAGCAGTTGCTGCAATATCCGAGACGAATGTGGTGCAAGCAGAACTACATGCTAACACAATGCAGCAGTGTCTACATAGAGGTCCAACAGTCAGACCTACTTTTGCTGAACTGAACACACTACTAGCATAGATGCTTACACTACATGTGCAGTAGCTTAGACTGCATGTAACAGCTGTGCCTCATTGGCCCACAATGGGAGTGTTGTACTCTGATGGGCATGACCAGCGCATCAATATCCTAATTACTCTGAAAGAGAATAAATAACGTAGCGAGACAAGCACGGAACCCTAGCAGTGGCAACGGCAGAAGCGGTATTACTTATGATCAAGTGTACAATGAGCCATGTGGATTAATCACACTAGACTCCAGTATCACTAGTGTATCTCCTTCATAAATGCGATGATGTCGATGTGAGAGCCTGTCTTTTAGCAGTAACAGCACTTTATGAACATGTAGCGGTACCCATATAGCTTATACAATATGTTCTGTTTCGAAAACCACTATATTCATGTTATTGCCTTGAGTATAAGCATACTACCTTTATTCAAGCCGGCATAACCTCATGAAGCTCTGTTGTTGTTTGTCGGTGTTGTTGCTGTGTGTGGTAGCAGTAATGTATGCAGTAGTGGCGCATGCAGCTGCTTATCAACATCGTTATGAGAAGTTACTTCAACATTGCTGATTCGCTATGCGCAAGCACATGACTTTTGAACTGTTGTGCCTTTGCATAAGCTGCTGTCAATGACGCTACGCGTTAATTTCATTAGGGATAGGTAAAGTTATCACTGTTGCCAAGCAAATTTCTTGCTGTTTGCGCTTATTACTGTACTGTCAGTATGCGTAGCAGTATTATCACTATCAGCTGGTAAGCAATTCGAGTGCTACTACAGTCAGCACCCTCGAGATCGAATTTCCGGCTTTTTGTTGTATTAGATAGACGCTACTTTTGCTTGCATTCAACCTTTCCAGCCTCTCGGGTGAGTACTGCGTATGATAAATACATGATTACCACATCATCTGCGCAGGTAATGTCGAAGTGGCCCATGTTTTGGTCAGA
>AXNI01013623.1:0-10183 GCA_000498555.1 Heterococcus sp. DN1 | reverse complement strand
AGCATGATCAACAGCTGGTACCAGAGCCAGGGCTACGCTCTGAGCACAGTGGTGCAAGCAGGCATCTTTGAGAACGGTGCTGTTGTGCTGCAAGTGCGAGAGCCTGTAGCCTCTCACAACACACCAGTGTCTCTGGTGTTCTTTCAGAAACAGAACGCTACTGATCCTGCTAGTCCTTACCAGCCAGTGCCTTTGAACAAGGGCAAAACGCAGCCTAAAACTATACAGCGAGCGCTGGGCATCAAGTCTGGCGAGCTTATGAAGCTTAATGCTCAGCGTATGGCCGCACTGAGCGCTTCTCCTCTGTACGAGCTAGTGCACGTACTGGGAGGCACTGCTGATGCAGAAGGGGCAGCTGTACTGCAGATTGGTCTGTGTGAGCGCAAGAGTGTTGCATTTGAACCTGGTGTCACTAAGACACTGTTTGACTCACATTGGGCGGGAGAAGTTACATTTGAGGACAAGAATGTGCTAGGCAGAAACTATGCAGTAGGACTGGATGCACGGCGCAGCATGGGAGTGCCTAAGAGCAGCTTCAAACTGCGTGTTGGCAATGACAGATTCTCCAGGTACGCTATATCCTGGTTCAAAAGCACTAGCCTTACCTTGTATGTAGCAGCAAATCAATGCAAATAATAGTTGTGTAGTGTTCCAAAAGTGATCAAGTGACTGCAGTGGCATGCAGTGCCTGCATGTCTTTGCAAGCACGTTGTACTCTGCCTTATATAGCAGCGACACGCACGTGCTTTGCGGTAGACTGCTCTGTGTCCTTGCACCTCAATAGCAAGCAGTACAGTGAGCCAAGCTATGGCCTATATCGCCGTATCTGCTTGCTGCTGAATGGATGATACACGCTAGTGTACCTGCAATGTGTGCGCAGTCCTGCTGTAGTGGTCACAGTATGTATAGCTAGAGCACTGCGCTTTACTTAAGCATGCGTGGCAGTAACACTGGCAACACTTCCAGTTTACATCACAAAGCTTTGGAGCCTGTAATGTGTATCTTTTCGTGCATCCATTGCGGCGTCCACTACCTGCCGTTGTGGCGTCCACTAGCTGCAGAATTTATGCGCGTGGTTTCGGTCACGGCACTGCGTGTCACAACAATAAACCATCTGCCTGTGGACTTGTGGTGAATAGGTACTGTCCACCACAACATCACTGATAGTACGGGTTATGTCGCATAGATGACCATCCAATCGTCTATGCGCTGAACGTAGCTACCTGCGCATGCTACTGCCAGGCCTTATTGCTGCATACATTTGCTGCATAGAGTTGCTGCATGCAAGCGTCTTCATTGTTGTGACAGCTTAAGTACATACTGTCAATATCCCTGAGTACTGCTGCACAATGCGCACAGCGCATGCACGCATATGGTGCTCAAGTTTGATGGCAGTTGCACTTATTGTTGTCACAACAAATCTGATGCTGCATGAGCAGTTTGGCTAGCTGTTTTCGCTGCATGACATCAACTCAGTGCTGGCTACTGCAACAGTGCCTGCTATTGTGCTGTGTTTGCAGCATACAGCTACTGCTGCTTCGTGTCTCGATTTGCTTAACGCAAGCGCATGCGTATAGATCATACCACGACTGCTTGGTGTGACACACTCCAATGCATGATCATACATCTTTTACACAACAGTTCTCACTGTCAAGTGTTCTATGGCAATAAGCATAGATTAAGTAAGTAGCGGCAACTACTGAAACGCTGTCTGCTGTAACTGTCGCATCACATATATGCAGGCCCGGAGCGTGGAAAGCAGCGTTGTATAGAGACACAGTAGCAGCAGGTGCAGTGGGGTCACACGGCAGTAGCGGTGACGTGCACGCCAGCTCAGGTCTGACGTCACATGGCATCTCACGTGATGTTGGCATGCTTTTCAAGTCACTGCATGGCCTGAATGCTAAGGCCGAGCACGATGCTGTAGCTGCTGCACACGCTGCTGCTGATAAGAGCTCAGTTAATGGTACTTCAACAAGTCTACAGGGGGGCGTTACACGTAACGGTTTCAGTTTGCAGACATTCTGGCCTATCGGCAGGTACCTTGTCAGTGCTTATTACTTCGACAAATACCATCGTAGTTGTACTGAATGCCACTGTCGTGCCAGGATCGCAATCAAAATATGTAAGTACGCGTAGTGTATATTTTACTATGACGATGGCTGTACCGCTGCTGCGATGTAAGCAAAGCTGCGCTGCTTACTGCTCGCGCTGTACTGCAAAGGCGACTTGTACTGCGTACTATGTGCATTGATTTCATACATGCTTGCTGTATGATATTTAATGGTTGTCATGCTTGATATCTGTGATGGTGTTAACAATATAGATGGTCAAGTGCAGTAGATGTAAGTTATGAGGAGATGTGCCCTGCTGTAGGTGATAGTCAAGAGCTGATCACTACTACGACTAACGTACGCAGATCTACTACACTACGAAAGTAAGAGCTGCACTTCTATACAATACCTCAATTTCTGCACAGTATGCACATTATATAGCTTCTAATGCGTATGCTGATGTTGTCATCCACAAGTGCAAGATGCTGAGTATCGATTCTGATACTCAGCTTTCCTGACTTGTTAGGCCAGCCCTATGCATGCCATGTGCCCAAAAAGTCAGTGAGACAAGTACCTCAATCTGTGCTTCAAACATCTTTCACGTGTAATTACCAACAGCGGTATACGTATTATTCAGCACCATCTAAGATGGTGCTGAGTATTGATAATACGCTTTCGTACTGCACTCCCATCAATGTGTGTGTAGAGTACGCTGCAGTTGCTAATTGTTCAAGCTGCGCACACACTACATGCGCACACTACTACGCTGCTATTGTATCAAACAGGAAGCAGATAGTGCGTGCAACAGCAACAGATGCAGCAACTGGTGCTAGTGAAGTAGTGCAAGCAGAAGCACTGCTGAACGTAGCAGAGCTGTCTGGTGCTGTTAGTGTTAAGCAGGGTGCTGTACTCGATGGCTGGTCACTCAACACACCATTCTCACAGGTTAGTTTTGCTACATAATGTTAAACAGCATCTATACAAAATCAGTTTTCAATGCTTGTATACAGTGCTTGTATAGTGCCATGTATGGTGTCATCTGGTGGAACGATGCTAGTGTTGAATTTTTTCATTGCTGGCATCATAGGTGTTAGTAAGCCTGGCCATTTCGAGTTTGTCAGTTGTTGTACCGCCCTGCAGTGCATGTTTAGGCAACAGTGTTCTGAACACGCATATCGCCACTGTAGTCAGTGCTGCTGTGCTGTGAGCATGTCGGCATTCGCTTTGGCAGCTGTTCTATTGTGGTATGAAAGATAAACAATTGCAAGCGGCATTCACGCAGTCTACGGTTGCACATATCTCATGGCACATGGACCTGTTCAGTCTCAGCGCATGACTGTCTGCATGAAAGCTGTATGTGCGAGAGGCTTGCTAGCGTGAATCACTATACTGCATACGTTATAAGGTCTGAGGCATTGCTCTTGTGCTTCGCTGAGCGAGGAGTATACATCTTGCTGCAGCATAGATTCACATACGTGACCATGCAGTAGCTGATGTCCGTCTCCGCATCATCGGTGAAGCACGACTGCGCTGCATGAACTGTGTGATGTTGTGTGCTACTTGTGCACAGCCAGCTACTATGTAAGTACTTCAGCTCAAACGCAGTAGCCTGTGCTGTGCTTTCCAAGGTTGCTGCGATATGCATCTCGAAGCAGACATCAGGTCTTATGCTCTGCAGTTGTGTGATATCAGTGCAGGAGCTCTGTCACAGCAGTGCAGTATACTGCTGTAATGCCGTTTCTTATAACAGCTTCATGACACAACAGCGCTGCATAAATCTTATAGGGCATGTCATGCTTGATTGATGCTACTGTTTAGCACACTTTCAGCTTGCATATGCGCTTATATCAGTATGCTGATATCAACAAGTGTGCAAGCGAATATTAAGCAAACAATAACACTACGAAAGCACTTCACGCATGTGCTAAGCTGTCATGTGTGACAGCCGGTCATGACACGTGGACTACGCTTGCTGAAGTGATCAACGATCAACTACTCAATGTGCATGGTATACGTCATTTGAGGTCTGTCACGTTTACGCAGCTGTCAGTGTGTTGCAACTGCCACCACGGCTGGCAACAGAGTGGATATTAGTGTGTTACAGCTCCACACAGCTGTACATCTGCTGTACTGTGTGCTTAGTAGGTACATTGTGTACAATGATCACAGAGTGCTTTGCTTGATGCGTGCACGCAAAGCACCGCATGAGCATCATCTGTCTCAGTTTTGTTCAAATCGTAGAATCGCTTCCATTGCGACTGCAGTGCCGCTTGTTTCAGCGTGCAACTTTCATCAGCGCTTTTGTGCTGGTTGAGTGAGAATAGGCAGACGTACCACTTATGAGCTGCTACCAGTTTATAATGTACGTCTTGCAAGGCTCACAAACCATGACACTGACAGCGTCCATCACTAATGCATTAATCGCATACCCGTATGCAGTGTAGTTCTGCTTCGCTGAGCCAGCATACATGGCCATGCAGTTGACGATGTTCAGCTATGGTGTTGTGTGAAGCATGACTGCGCTGCACCAAGTGCATGTGATGGTGTGCAGTTCACAATGGTCTGCAGTAAGAATAGCACTGAATTGCACTAAGCTTTGCGTCGCTAGTGTATCACAGCACTATTTTTCAAATTTTCATATTAAAGACAGACTAAGCGCTGCTGGCCTATATGCACAGTTTGTTGTGATAGCTGGTACCGCGCCACGAGATGGTCGTACAGGTTTAAACTGCTCTCACTGTGCGCAGTTGGCATTTGTACGTTCTTCAAGGCGCATAGACTGTTCATTTTCAACACTTGATGCATGCATGCAGGCGGTAAGCACAAGATACTGATAGCGCGCATCACTACTTCGTATGTTGCATGACCTAATGCAGTGTAGTGCTGCTTCACTGAGCCAGTATACATCTTGCTGCAGCATGCTTCACACACGTAACTATGCCATTGTGGATGTGATCCTGGGGGTTTTCCAGTGAAACACGACTGCGCGACATCAATAATTTAAAATTTGCTTGTGATAGTGTGCTATCTACTTATGGCTAGCCACTGTGTATGTACTCTAGCACTGCTGATGTACATGGAGCAGAAAGCAAGATGTGAGCGAATGGACACCAATCTGCATTGTGCTGCACTTCGTGAGCACTTGCTGCTGCTCGCATCTTGAAGCAGAGGACATGCTTTCATGCATTGTTGCTGTTGTGTGTTGATGAGCGCAAGAGCTCTGTTACAGCAGTGCAGCATACTGCAGTGATGCCGTTGTAGATATTTTAAAGCCCTCAGCACACACAACAGCGCTGTATATACATGGGGTCTTGCTTTGTTGATGTTTGTGTAGCGCAATTTCAGCATCTATGAGTTGTAGCAGCACTGCTGCGGTCTTCCATATGCGTACTGACAGAATGGCAGCTTTAGCGTATAACAGCACTGCAAAGACACTGTGCACATACACAACATTAGCTGCTACTATGTGTTACGCAAAGTGCACGTATAAGCAGATGTATGCGCGCAGATGCATACGTTCATCACGTCAGCACAGCACTAGCGTCAGTGCAAACGGTAGTGTTAATTATATTGTGTCATTATCAAATCATGAGTTTCATTAACAGAATATTGTTGTGCTGCTACAGTTAGCAACTGAGATCACGAATATGCAATATGGCAGCAGTCTTGCAGATTTTGACTCAAGCGTTGATGTGCACTTATTCAGATAGCTTGTATGCAACGCCAGCACGGATCATGCATGCTTCCCGCATGTGAACCACCAGTGTTTGCGTTGCATGAGCTTATCCAAATCAGTGTTGCTGGCATGTGTAGGCTCAGTTTTGTTGCGATAAGAGTGTCATACTGCAGCGCGCTGCTATTGTTCACGCAGCAGCGTCAATTGACAGCATACTTAGCGCTGAAGTGCTGCTGCGATCACAGCAATGGTAGTTGTGACAGCTGGCCTACCGCTTCAGAAGAGATACACAACAGTACACTGCTCTTACTACATTCGTATATTCTTGAAGGCGCATAGACCTGTCCAGTTTCAACACATACCGCTGTGCCCGTATAAGCACTAAAAAACAACAGTGATTACACATGATACGCTAGCGTAAAGTTCAGATGTGCGCAGTATGCAGTCTGATACAGTGTTGTTGTGTTTCATCGAGCCAGCGTATATCTGCTACAGCACACTCACACCTATGTGGCCATACTGTCGTGGATGTCTGCTGTGTCAATAGCTAATGAAGTGTGCTTGCTATCTACGCACAGTTTGCTAGTGTGTATGTGCACTAGCGCTGAACACACTTCTAACAGTCACTGCAGTATGCATCTCAAAGCTTGAGACATAATTCAATGCACTGCTGCTGTGTGATACTGAGCATACAATTCCTGTTATAGCACTACCGCGCAGTGCGGCAATGCCATGGCAGCTGTGTGTGATCAGGCATACACGACACCTCTTTACAGATGGAGTGACCATCTTGATCGATGCTTTTGTCAAGCACTCTTGAGTTAACGTCAGATTTTGCATCAGAATTGTGATAGTTGTGCCAGCACATCATAGTTACACATCTATGCACTATGCTGGTGTCGCTGCTCTAAGCCTTGCCGAGTGTAGTGTCTGCTCTTGCGTCTGCTTGCTTGTAGCGCATACGCAGTTTCAGACACTAGGGGTCGGGTGCGTGAAGCAGTACTATTGTCAGCACGAATGGAGTAGCAGTTGCTGTGCACTGCTATACTTGCTGGCGTATGCATGGTATGCTCAGTGCAGTGCTGCTTCACTGAGCTACGGAAGTGCTATGAGTTATTGCAGCAGTGTTAAACGTCTGATGATGCAGCAACAGCTATACAACGAGCATCTGGCTTAACAGTGCAGCGGTAGACAACATTTCAGCGAGCTTTGCGTTACTGCATCACAGTGCACTGCAGTACTACGACATGTGTGACAAACGTCTCCGTTGCCATCATCACTCACGCTAACATTGCGTTTGTCTTTGCGCTATGCTTCATTATGGCGATGCTGCTATATTGCAGATGCCCTTACTGTAAGCTCGAGAACTTCAACGTTTGCACATTGTCAGCGTTTGTTTGTTGCGATGACGCTAGCAGGCATCTACAAGCTAGCTGTTGTTTCGATCAGATTGCCCGGCGGGCTGTTTGCCACAGCTCTCATGCGGTGCCTTACTGCGTCACAGTTACATGTGACTGCTAGTCAATGCTGTCAGTGCATCAGTGTTTACCAGTACTCTTAACCACAGTGTTCACATGCACGGTGGTAATACCACACTCAGATATCTAGCTTTCATATGGAATGATTCAGGCGCATAGGTAGCAAAGTTAAAGATGAACGCACTACCTGTGCACCTGAGTCTTTCCACAGAAAGGCTAGAGGTCTGAAAGTGGTGCTACCATCGTGCATGTCTCCCAGCAATAGTGCTCAACACTGGGCCATTTACATAGCATTCACCACTAGCAAGTACAGCACATGCAGCCCTCGTGGTGAGCACTGCAAATGAGGTCACAATGCACCCCCTGCTGCTTTGAGCTCAGTGTCACTCACGGCCTGCCACATGGACATTGTACTACACACTATACAGGTTGGTGTGACGCTAACACAGAGGCTGCCACTCTGGCGCAAGCTGCAGTGTGCAGCACCTAATGCACCACCATCACTAGCAGCAATGTTTGCCTTCAAACAAAGGCTTTTATACAGCAGTGACGACACACCACTGCACTGCACAACAACTATCGGTGGGCAGCAAACAGTGAGAGGTCTTGCTGAAGGTTCTCTCGGTAAGACTGGTGATGGAGTATTAGGCACTGCTGAAATAAGGTTTCCACTACCTTCACTGAAGTGGTTAGCTGGCGCAGCGCTTGAAGGCTGTGTCTTCTTTGATGTAGTAGCGTGCGGAGGCATGCCTGCACGCCGTGTGATCATTACTGGTGATACTACTGCTAGTAGCAGTAGTACTGGTACTAGCAGTAGCAGTGGTACTAGCAGTAGTACTGGTAGTAGCAGCGAAAGTCAGCAGAAGTACATGCCTAGCTTGGTGCCGCAGCCTGCTACACCGCTGCATCAGCAAGCAGAGCAACAAGCGCAGCAGCAGCAGCAGCAAGCGCAACAACAGCAGCAGCAGCAGCAGCAGCAACAAGCGCAACAGCAGCAGCAAGAAAAACAACAGCAGCAACATGCAGCAGCAGCACACACACACCCTGCACCTGCTGTGCCGTTTGAAGCACCTCCAGCAGCAGCGGCGGCAGTGCATGACACTACTAGCAGCACTAGCAGCAGTAGCAGTACTAGTAGCGGCAGCGGTAGTGGCAGTGATGACAATCAGGGCGACAGTCCGCTTCTGATACCAGCGCTAACACCGCCTGAAAATCTGCGCGGGGGGTTTGGCACGTCACCAAAAGGAAGGAATACAAAAGGAGGCAATAGCAGTAACAGTAGTAATAGAAGAACTGACAACTTTGCAGTGCGCAGCGGCCAGGGGTTTGGGCTGCGCATAGCAAACAGCATCAAGATAGATGTTGGTGTTGGCAGAGAAGGCATACAGCGAGTGCACATTGGTGTAGTTGACCCCTTCTTTTGAGTATACAGTCGTACACTGCATGGCTCATAGTGTAGCTCTTCAGCATTTGCGGTAGCGGGTGCATTTTGACACAAACAGCATGCCCATGAACTATAGTATGAACGTGTTGTTCACCACCTTTCACAACGATGAGCTTGGCGTTGTCGTTGTGTGTTGATGTTGTTTGTGTTGTGATGCTGTTTACAGTGGTACTTGCATCAAGAGGCAAGAGTATAGGTTTAAGGAGGGTCGGCGAACGAGCAGCGAGCAGCAAGTTTGTTTAGAAGATAAGCAGCAGCAACGTTAGAGTGATTGACATATCGCGCAAAGCATGGAAGTAAGTGCTGCATTGATCTAGCTCTACATGTAAGCGACTTCTATTTACACCTACAGTCTTTATAGTACACCAGCGATTGTGCATCTGTATGCCAGCCAACTTTGCACATACTGCTATCGCTATTGATTTGTGTGGGGCGCTATACTCTAGGTAATACTGCCAAGACAACTGCTTTTCACTACTGCAGTCGTCTTTGTAAAGGCTAACTACCAGTGCTACTTTCATGTATATAGCAGCTTAAACAATTCACATAACTATGCTTTCGTATACACTGCTGCTGCTGCTGCTGCTGCTGCTGCTGCTGCTGCTGTTCAGCGTGGTCCATACACACATGTGCTATACTCATACAGCTCATACTGAAACCACTGTTTGACTTTCATTCATGTATCAATCATCAGCAACGAACCACTACCAACTGCACCAGCTGCGCCAAGCGCTCTTACATACAGTGTATTACCAGCTAATAGTGGTACTATGCTACAGCAGCAAGTCCACACGACTGCTCGTGTATGCACAATCTGACACCATGCGTATATAACAGTGTTCAATAGTGCTGGCAATGTTAACAGTAGTGACGCTATCTGTAAGCTACCATGCCACGGTGCTACTGTATGCTCAGCGGTGTCAGGAGTCCCCAGTGTGCTATATGCTAGTGCAAACCATGACACAAATAGTGCGCTTAGCGCATACCCAAATCTGCTCTGCAGCTTCGAAGAGCGATCGTTTGCGGGCGATGGCGCTTGCAGCAGCAGCAGTGGCCATAGTGCTGCTGCTAGCATTGTCATCGCTAAGTTTACTGATTCTGAATGGAGATGCTGCTGTTCAGAGATTGCTCTCACAGCACCCCACCAGACTGCTAGGACCGTAGAGTACGATGCGCCAAAGTGCAGCCCTTCGATGCAGCGCCTCTTATAGGCTGTGATGTTGCTGCTGCTGCTGCTGCTGCTGCTGCTGCTACAGTGATCAAAGGCCGCTGCTGAAATCAATTTCAAGCCTGCTGCAAGCAGGAGCTGAACGCCCACAAGCGGCAGTTTGGCTGAGCTGCTAGAGCACACAAGCCTATCGCTTATTGTCAGCCATATCTGCAGCAGCACACCACTCCCTTGGAAGAGCAGCCAGTGTGCAGGTTTCACAGAGGCTCTTGTTGCCCCAGTAATATCTCTGTGTATCTGTCTGCCAGCCGCAAACAGAATGCACAGAGCTAGCGTCACCCAGGAACCATGTGCAGCTCTGCA
>AXNI01013616.1:0-10703 GCA_000498555.1 Heterococcus sp. DN1 | reverse complement strand
CTGTTGAGCAGTGCTGATGTGGTGGCATTTGTCGTAGAGATTGAGGGTCGCTGCACCGCAGAGGCTGCATCAGCAGGCACGTGTGCCATTGCAGTGCAGATGCAGTTCAGTAGCAGCGAGCATAGCACTGCTACTACGTGCATGTTGTCCGAGCTCGACTGCAAAGGTAAGGAGATCCCCTTGTCCAGCTGCAACCAGCTTTACAGTGCGTGATAATTCAATGCTGCTCACGATGCTGGAGCTTCCTCACAGAAGCACAAGCCATACAGTGTCGACACAAAATTGGACGTAACGCCAATGTAACCGTCCATTTTCACTCAATCGCAGCTTGTATGTCGCAAGAGCAGGAGCAAGCGATTGCCTACTTCAGGCACAAGCTACAGCACTCTCCAGATAACGCTAGTCATCACCAGAACTTGGCACCTCTGCTAGCAGCGCAGGGCAACATAAAAGGCGCGCTACATCACTGCCGTCTTGCCGTGCAGCTGAATGAACACGATGTCAAGTCAAAGAATGACATGGGGCTCTACTTGATGCAACTGGGCAAGTGGGAAGCAGCTCTGGCTGCCTTCACGCAGGCTGTGAAAGCGCAGCCAAGCTTTGTAGCTGCACACGTGAACATTAGTGCTCTGCTGTACTCTCGTGGCATCTACGATGTGGCTCTACGGCATGCTCGTACAGCTGTTGCACTGTCTCCCACAGATACTAGCCTACACCGCAATCTAGCGCGACTACTTGCAGCAAATGGCAGAAGTGCTGAGTCTATAGTGCACAACAAGATTGCTATACACAGAAGGCCTGGCGCACAGACACCACCAGTTGCTGACTCTAGAGACATTGCAACGTATAGAGCGCTGGGTGTGCAACTGCAGTGCAGCGGGCAGGGCAAAGCACAGGGAGCATCAGGCTGTATTGATGTAGCAAGGGCTCTAGAAGGCAAGCGAGTTGTGTTACCACAAAGTGCTACAACCTACGAGATGCTCGCTAAAGCAAAGATCACAGGCTTCTGAAGCAGCTGCAGTAAGTAGCAACAGTAGCATGTAGTGCAGAGCCAGCAGCATCGCAGCTCACGAATATTGTCAAGTAGGCAACCAGCTTGCCATACACACACATGAGTGTCAAGAGCTCTATTTAACAGTGCACAGTTGCAGTAGCCTTAGCAGCGGCAACAGTTAGGAGCGATAGCGCTTTTACACTTGAACAGGCAGAGTAGTACAGCAGCAGCAGCAACTGCATCAGCAGCAGCTGCAGTAGCAGCAGCAACAGTGATAGCAGCAGCGTTGACACCATAGCAACAGTGGCAGCGGTTGCAGTAGCTGTTCATGTGCATGCAGCCAGTTAGTTGTTAGCTCGGCTCTGTTCTATAATCAGACTTGCTAACAAACAGCAGTATTGCTTGAAGCCTCTTTCATTCTACTTCACAGTAGCAGCAGCGGTACTCCAGCTGTTACAGCACAGCACACATGTACTTTCAAGGTGGTGTTGCCGTTCATGACTATTCACCAAAAGCCGAGAGCATGCGCACATACAACAATGGTGCAGAACGTAAATGCACATTGCCAGCGCGTCAGTGCGTTGCGACAGATCATACACTGCACTTGGTGGCTTCGTTCACCACGGCTTTCTACAATTGTGAAGATCTACTGCTGATGTTATTATATCCTTGCAAACAGTTGAACAGTGACAGATGCACAAAACACAAATTACTGCAACTCTGAAACACAAACCAAAGGGCAGTATACATGTGTGTGTGACCATTGCTCGTGTACAGTCGCTTACAGCACCAATGCAGCAGCCTGTGTGTGCGTATGATTGCCAACACTACTGCTTACCACTGCTGCTACTACTGCTGCTACGCAGACTGCTCCCTCGCACTGAGCTGCAATCTACGATGCTGTCTGACAGCAGTAGCAGCAGGAAGCACTGGGAACTGCAGCAGGCGCTGTCGATAACTAGAAGGCCTCATAACACTCGCTATAGAGGCCTGCTGTCCTCTGCTGTTTTCTGTTGCTGCTGTTGTTCTAGTGAGAGTTTTAGCCCCGTAAACTCTCATGTTTTTTCCTCTCTGCTGTAGACCCACACATTCAAGCAGCAGCACACTGTTACTGTGTGTGGCTGCTGACCACTACGTAGTGTGTCAAAGTTGTATACATGAGCCATGAACCTGAGTCGCCGCACAGTTGCTGTATCACAGCACTGTATCATCACAGACTGCTGCAGCAGTACCAGCTCCCAGCTCGCAAGCCCCAAAACGCCCCCCTTAGTTCCCTCTGCTTTGTGTAAGACACTGCTTCCCTGCTACTGCTACTACAGTGCATAGCCTGCGCACTGCATGGCTAGCTTATAGTAGTCTGCTACATGTGAGTGTCCCAGTATGTGTGTCTGCATAAACCCTGTGAAAGCCATGACACCCCTACCCCCTTGTTGTTGCATCACACGCTGTTAGCAGCAGTAAGCAGTAGTAGCAGTAGTACTGCACACCGAGAGCGCCAGCCACAGCAGTTGTGACTGTTGCTGTAGCAGCCACTGTCACACCTAAGACTGCCATCATTGCTGCTGTATGCTGTCACTGCTGCTGTCACTGAAGCTCCACTGCAACTGCACCAGCTGCTCTGATACTGCAGCATTGCAGCACTGTAGCACTCCTGCTACTACTGCTGCTGCTGCTGCTGTGAACACTTATGCGAGGTAGTTGTAGGTGTTACTGCTGTCAGCCACACGCTCTAGGTACTCTCTCTCAATCAGAGCCTCAATCTTCTTCTTGATAGCCTTAGGGTTAGGCTTGAAGAAGTTGAGCTGAGATAGCACTTCTGCTACTAGCTGCTGGTGGCCTAGAGTCTTGCGTGCCTTCATGATGCGCACAATTGCAGCGTCAATAGCAATGCCACGGTCCTCCTCAACTCTCTTAGGGTTGTGTCCCTCCTGTTAGCAGATGTATGCAGTGTAGTGAACAGCATTGTAACAGTTAGTACACATGATGCAAGTTGCAATATATCTCTCAATCGTCAGTGTACAGCTGTACAGCTACTACGCAAGATAGTTGCGTCCCTCCATACTACGACCAATACAAGCAGCCTGTGTAGAAAACTATAAACGATACTATGAAGCTTTACATAGCTTTGCGACTTTGCACTAAACAATGAGGCATGCAATGCTGCAGGTTTTCGCACGATAATGTACTAACCTCAAGACTGGCCATAGGGATCCTGATCTTCCTCATGTTGCTGCTGAACTTTTCATTGAAGCCAAACTTGTCAGTAGTCTTGATGATGTTGCCCTCTCCCTGCCTGCTCAGCACCTTGAACTTGCCACATGTTAAGCTGTGCAGTGCACGCTTGAGTGTCTCATCAGGCAAGTTTGTCCTCTCTAGCACTTGAGGGTAGGCCACCATGCTGTTCTCTGACTGGAAGACCATTAGCACGCATGCCTGCATAGCAATGATAGCAGTAGTAGTAACAGCAGTAACAGTAGTAACAGTAGCAGGGAGAGAGTTCGATTGAGTACTGTGCGAACAATGACCATGTGTCTGAGCAGCGTGATCGAGCTAAGATATACATCCAATATGAAGCTGGCAATCAGTGAGCACACTCTCTGCAACTTGTGCCGGTGCCACTGCTGGCGGCAGCACAGTATACAGCTAGAAGCTGAGCTCCTGTACTCAACAATGCACACACCCAAAACACCAATCTGAAAAGATGAAGTATGCATATGCTGTAACTCTACCTGCAGTGTAGTGATCTGTATGTCATAGATCTTGTTCTTAGGGTATCTGCTCTTGACAGTGACATTGCCAAGAGAGTGGATCCACTGCAGCCTCCTCTTGTTATGCTTCTCATCATAGAACTCTTTGAAGATCTGTGTGCAGGCTACCATCTCAGCTGGCATCACCACATCTAGAGGCTTGTAGGTTGGCCAGTAGCCAGTGGTCAGCACCTGTAGCAGCAGCAGCAGTAGTAATGGCAGCAGTAGCGTGTGAGAGCAGCAGCAGAAGACAGCAGCATACGTATGTGTGAGCAACTTTAGCATCACACTCTTTGCAGCTGCTGCATCACACGACTCTACACTATGCAACAACAAGACTGGTTGAAACACGAGCTGTGTTTGTCGCATTTGAACGGTAACAAAAAGCTCAAGTGGCGTGTCACTTTGCTGGGCGAGTCACACATCGTACCTGTACATTGAACTCCATGCCGCCCTTGATGCCTGCGTCGCTCTGCCGCTTCTTGTAGTGCTCATCAAACTCTTTCTCATGGTCAACACCAATAGCAAGGTCATTCATCATGCCTTCCATCTTGCTAGTGAACTGTGAGCCACACTTTAGCTTGAGCTTGCCAATCATTGACTTCTCTGCATCGTCTGAGGAGGACCTCTGTTATTGTCGTTGGCAGTGTTGTTGGCAGTAGCAATATGAGTTGGCAATGGTGTTAGTGACGATAGTGTGCACAGTTGCTCACTGAAATCGGAGCATCTTGTGTACAGCGAGATGGCGATTTGCAGCTTGCGATGTTGATGCTACTAGTGAAAAGCTACTACTCATTGCGCTAGTGTAAACATGCCTATCACTACTGCTAAAACTGCAAGTGCACAAACTTCTTACAACTGCTGCCTCTGTTATGACTTCAAGCCACAACTCTTGTCATCACTACTGATTGTGCGATCTATCTCATTGTGTACTAACTGTTGCTATGTGTAGTGATAAGCATTACTAACCTGGTTGAGCAGCCTCTTAGCTAGCTGCTGCCTGTACATCTCTGCAAACAGATCCTTGTCAGTCAAGTAGCTGAACAGCTGCACCACCTTGGTCAAGTACTCATCAATCTCATTGTCACTGAGCTTCTCCCCCCCTGTCTTGAGAATCCTATCACAGAAGTTGCTCATCAGATCAGCAGTCTTGAACTTGCCAACATCCTTATTGACAAACTCAGAGAAGGCCTCCTTCAGCGCCTTCTGCAAGAGACTGTGGTTAGCAAACTGGTTGTTGACCATGCTGCTGTGCTTGTCGTGCAGTGCTAGCAGCTCTTTGATGACCGTTGGGTCAGTGTTAGTGTCCTTTTCACCGTCAGCGATCTTAGCCTCCCTGCGTGCTATCACATCACTGCCCTCAGCATTGATGTGCTCCTTCACTATGGCTGCTATGGGCTGTAGTCCGTTAGCCAGTCTGTGATCAGCAGTGGTAGAAGTAGCGCAAAGAGCAACGGGAAACAGAGGGGTGAGCACTAGTCTCACACTAAGCACATCTGCTGAATTACAGCAGAACGGCTTCCCTGCAAGTGTCTTCTGCTTAAAACTTCTACAAGTACGCCGCTGATGCGTATCATCACATTGAAGCTAAGTTGAAGCTAAACGTGCACCACAACGCCTGCAAGGCATACTACCAACATATCATGGTACAAAGAGACCTGAACACTCACCTGCTGAACAGCCTGTACATGCGTGACAGGTCCTCATGCTTCTCATTCTTCAGCAGGCTCCTGCAGCCGCTGCCCTCCTTGTCAAGCAGAGCCTGCTCCCGCTTCTCAAGCATCTCAGTGTCGCACACACGCAGCAGCTTAGGCTCAGTTGCACTGTTCAGATAGCTGGCCACACGGGCCCTCTCTGCCTCCAGAGCGTTCTCAGCCTTCACCATGTAGTCAGGAGTGCTGTCGTTCTCCACCCACTGCTGGCTCTTGCGTGCGTAGAACTCTCTGGTGTTGGTCAGCAGCGGCTCCTCGAAGTCCTGGCTGTAAGCGTCCAGATTGCCCATGCCCATGGACTCAAAAAGGTCCACGCACGAGCGCAGCAGCTCCTTGTCCACCATGCCCCCCTCCCTCTCCTTGTTGATCATATCCATCATAGCATTGACCACGTCTCTCTTGATGGTGTCGTAGACCAGCGTCTTGAAGTGGCGCAGCCCTGCTGTGGCCAGGGTAGGCAGGTTGTGGTGCTTCACGTAGTAGCGGTCCAGGTACATGAAGAACTTCTGCATCCAGGTGTTCATGATCTTGTGGTGGGTCCACCTGCGCACTAGCTCTTTCAGCAGGAACTCTCCGTGCTTGTCGCGCAGCGCAGGCAGCACTGTGCCTGTCAAGTACTTCTGAAAGGTGTCGCCGTGGCGCTGGTACAGCTGCTCGCTCCAGTTGTAGGGGCTGCGCTGGGTGCACATGTTATAGCACAGCGTGTACACAGTGACATACTCCTTAGGGGCGAACAGCTTGGTGGTCTTCTTGTCTTCGAGTCCACCGTTGAGCAGAACTTGCAGGCTGTCGATCGCCCCAGTCTTGATCTCTCCCCATCCCTCCTCTAGGTAAATGACCCTGTTCTGATCTCGTGCTCCTCCAGTGCTCATCTTCTACTGCGACGATGCCCTCTCGAGAGAGATCTGGCCAACCCTGTTTATCTTCTTCTCAGGAAGTCTGTCTTGAGGCTGCGTATACGGTGCAGCGTACAGAACAACTATGCGTCTGTACAGTTGCTCTGTGCTGATGCGCTCCTTCCCTGTGCACTTGGCGCGATTGATGTGCAAATTTCAGAGAGCAAAAATAAAGATCGCCGATCTATGAATTTGAACAGTTTTTTCAGTTGCGATCGGATTCTCCCTGTGCGGACCTTCGCACTCTTGAGAGCTGCAGGACTCCAGTACCGCTTATGCTCTTATCTAGTGCCGCTGAGTAGAGCAGCAGCTGTGGCCAAGCTTCGGCCAGTCGTGCTTGACAATCTTGCATTGAAGGGTTCCATTCGGCTCTCGAGAGACAGGGTAATGCTGTTCCACTCACACAGCAATGGGCACTTGAATGATGCATCCATATCTGAAGTAGTAGCAGGCACCTCTTTCCAGCAGCCTACTTCTGGCTTAACAGCGACAGCGAACTTCTCGACAGGAGATGCTAACAACAGCAGCATTGACTTTGGGTTCTGCCAGAATGAGCTGGAAGATGAAGACATGCTGCTCTTCCTTAACCCTGACTCTGGTGCAGCGTTCGAAGATGGCAATGCAACAAGCTCGACTGGCGTTTTCTCGGCTTCACCAAGACAGAGCTTCACTTGGTGCGGTCTACCAGGAAGCGGAACAGGGCTTTCGCCTGGCCTAAGGCTATCGCCTGCTGACTCACCGACAAGGTAAGAATTGCAGCCACTAAGTATTGACCTGCACTTGCGCAAAGAAACTCCGACAGTGGTGGAAATAGGCCTGATCTGATCGCTGCATTGTATGGCTTGTAACACTGCTGTAACAGACAACAGCTTGCATTGTCCAATCTGCCTCCTATTGTTCATGTGAAACGCCGATGCAAAGAAGCAGTTCGCGTCAATATGTTTTTGATGTCCACTGATAACACACTGAACTTCTTGTTTCCAATGGAAAAACTTACAGTGTTGGACCAGCCAGCTCACAGCAGCAGCAGCTTGAACCGCTGTTTGGCACAGCAGCAACAGCAGTGTCAGCAGCAGACGGCAGTGTTGCACCTCTCACTGCAGCTCCTGCTAGAACTGCAATGACAGCAACTGCAGCTAGTACACGCCCTCGGCGCATCACAAGAGGCTCTAGTAAGGGCGGTTCTAATGGAGGACTTGCAGCACTGGCTGCCAAGAGCGAGCTGATTGAAGCAGCACAGCAGCACTCAAACGCTGCAGCTACTGCTTTCAGTCATACTGCTCTGCTGAATGGAGGCAGTAGTAGCAGTAGCTACACTGCTGCGCTCGGCAATGGCAACGGCACTGCAGGTGCTGCTAATGGCTGCAAAACTGACAGCGGCCACGTCAGCGCCACGTCAGAGTTCCCCTTCTCTTTCCCATTTCCAGTGAGCAGTGCGCCAATGCCAGCAGGCACTGTGCCAACGGTCGCTGGCGCGTCACCTATGATGAACAAGATGCTGATGTTTGCAGGGCAGCCTGCTGCTACTACAGGCATGGCGGCAGTTGTTGATACTAAGCCTGTAGTAACAACAGCAGCAGCAGTAACAGCAGCAGCAGTGGGGCCAGTGAGTACAGCAGCAGACACTGCTGATGAGCGGCGACAGAAGAGGTTAGAGAGGAACAGAGAGAGTGCGAGGCAGTCACGCAGGAGGAAGAAGCAGTACTTAGAGCTACTGCAAGAGAAAGTGGCGCAGCTAGTAGGGCAGCTTGACACACTGCGCACTGTGCACTTGGATGATGCTAGCAGGTAGGTTGCTGTTGTTTATCACCTTTTATGTAGTATTGCTGTAGTAGCAGTAATTACTGTAGTAGAGTCCACATGTGTGTTTAACTGACTAGTGCATGCTATGAAGCTGGTTCCTGCACATGATTGCATCATGATGTGTGCAAGGTGGCAGCGCTTTAAGCAATGTAATTCTTTAGTGTTGAACCCTGTGTGCTCGGCGCAGCTCGCTTCTATCGCACAGCAGCAGCTTCACAGCGTACTGACGTGCACGTTGCCATCTGTACACTGCAATACCACTACTTCTGCCGCCACTGCTACCAACAAACAGGAGCCTGAAAGCTATGAGAGAGCACATGCTAGGGCAGCTAGAGCAGACAGTAGCAGCACTGCAAGCAGCAAGTGTAGACTGTGGCGAGTCACATTTGACTGCCACGTCAGCTGCCACGTTAGACAGTCTGCACAGAGGCTTACAGGAACTGTTAGCTCAGTTTGGACCTAGCTGCGATGAGCGGCGGTCTGTGATGGCGTACCAGTTCAATCAGCTGGATGCGCTGCTGCTGCCGCCTTACACGCGGTTTGTGCTGTGGCTGATGGCGCAGCCTGACAGCTTCTTCAGGAGCGGCAAGGCTTACTGCAGCAGCAGCAGCATCGGTGCTGGCAACTGCACTCCTGGGCGCAGGTCTGCTGCTGGCGCTGAGCTTGCAGTGAAGCGTGCAGTGCTACTGCTGGGCGATGACGCAGGCGCTACTGTCGATGTCACTGGTGCTAGTGGCAATGCTGCTGCTGCTGCTGCTGCTAGTGCTGGTGCTGCAACGCCACCGCTGTGGGCGCTGCTGTGCCAAGAGCTAGGGCTCACAGCAGAGCAAGAGGACAAGCTGAAAGCATGCCATGTCACTGCAGCGCGTGATCCTCGCACTAAAGCAGACAGAGGCACCTTGCGACAGCTAGTGCAGCTGGTCAGTGAGCTCAGAGCAGGCTGTGAGCTGTACGCTAGCAGCGCTCAGCAGCGGCTGCAAGCACTGACTGCGCTGCTGTCACCGCAGCAGATGGTGAGCTACCTTGCATGGGTTAGCAAGAACAGGCCTGCTGTGAGGCGATGCGCTGAGCAACTGAGTGCTATTACAGCACAGCATGCACTGGGCAGTGACGCAGCAGCAGCAGCAGCAGCAGCTGTAGGTGTGACGCCACTGCAGATGCCTGTTGCACAGCAGCAGCAGGTGCTGCAGCAGCAGGCGCCAGCAACGCTGTCACCAGTGTCGTCACACTTGCTAGCCTTCGCAGAGCAGCAGCAGACTCTACTGAGCGCTACTGGGACCAGTGCTGTTGGCAGTAGTGCTGCTGCTGCTGCAGCGGTAGACAGTATGAGAGACAGCAGCTTATCACCACCACTGCTATCGTTGCTGCCTAGCTCTACAGCTGCTGCTGATCTGCAGCCTATCGAGGGCGATCAGTTGACGTCTAATGATGTCTGCGTTGACAGCTTTGCTACAGACTTTGATAGCTCAGTGCAGCTTGGTGCAGATGCTGATATCAACAGTGATCTACTGAGCTTCACTGAGGCGTTTGCTGGAGGTGGCTTTGCTGATAGCAGCAGCAGCACTGCCTTTGCAGCAGGCTTTCCTGGGCTGATGGATGTGAGCACTGACACTCTGCACAGTGCGCTGCCACTACAGCAGCAGCAGCAGCAGAGCAGTGGTGAGTGCAGTAACAGCATCAACAACGATAGTAGCAGTAGTAGTGGCAGCAGTGAGAGCGCAAAGGCTAAGCTGCTGCGCCTGCTAAACACAGCAGATGACCAGCTGAGCCTCAGTGATATGACGTGGCTCATGAGCTGGCTTAAGAGCAACAGAGCACAGCGAGGCGCGTCACCTCTGCCAGACAGACCTGCACGTCGCAGTGATGCTCTGCTGAGCTCTGCGAGAGCGCTTGCTACTGGTGTGTGTGATGCTGCTGCCGCTAACGCCTCAGCGCAGACTTCAGCTGCGATTGCTGCTGCTGCCGCTGCTGCTGACGGCAACAGCAGCACTGTGGGCCTGAATGGCAGCAGTGATAGCAGTGTTGAGGCTCTTGCCGCACTGCAACAGCAGCAACTGCAGCAGCAGCACAGGTGTTCAGTCATCGCTGAGCACAGTGGTGATGACGATAGCAACAGTGACACTACTACTGCGTCGAAGCGCAAGAGCCCTAACTACTTTGCTCGCAGCAGTGGCTGATGGTACTATCTGAGAAGGGCAGTGCATACTATACACAGTGCATAGTAGAGTGTTTTTCACAGTAGTTCACTATTTACACTACCACAGACTGCTGGTTTACAGTCTCACATCAGACTCACACACACACACTATGCATTAGACCACAGTGTCTAGCTTCATGCTGCATAAGACACGACACACAACCTCAATGCTGCTGGGAGCAGTTTGCTGTGAGAGCATTGCAGCAGTAGCAGCAGTTGGCTTTTGAGGCACATCATTGACTTATACACAGTACAGCAGTGCTAGCTAGCAGTGGTGTCAGTTGGGCGGCAGCAGCAGTCAAGTAGCAGTGTTACAGTCATCAGCAGCAACGGTAAATCATTGACAGACATGCT
>AXNI01013615.1:0-10529 GCA_000498555.1 Heterococcus sp. DN1 | reverse complement strand
CTGTTGAGCAGTGCTGATGTGGTGGCATTTGTCGTAGAGATTGAGGGTCGCTGCACCGCAGAGGCTGCATCAGCAGGCACGTGTGCCATTGCAGTGCAGATGCAGTTCAGTAGCAGCGAGCATAGCACTGCTACTACGTGCATGTTGTCCGAGCTCGACTGCAAAGGTAAGGAGATCCCCTTGTCCAGCTGCAACCAGCTTTACAGTGCGTGATAATTCAATGCTGCTCACGATGCTGGAGCTTCCTCACAGAAGCACAAGCCATACAGTGTCGACACAAAATTGGACGTAACGCCAATGTAACCGTCCATTTTCACTCAATCGCAGCTTGTATGTCGCAAGAGCAGGAGCAAGCGATTGCCTACTTCAGGCACAAGCTACAGCACTCTCCAGATAACGCTAGTCATCACCAGAACTTGGCACCTCTGCTAGCAGCGCAGGGCAACATAAAAGGCGCGCTACATCACTGCCGTCTTGCCGTGCAGCTGAATGAACACGATGTCAAGTCAAAGAATGACATGGGGCTCTACTTGATGCAACTGGGCAAGTGGGAAGCAGCTCTGGCTGCCTTCACGCAGGCTGTGAAAGCGCAGCCAAGCTTTGTAGCTGCACACGTGAACATTAGTGCTCTGCTGTACTCTCGTGGCATCTACGATGTGGCTCTACGGCATGCTCGCACAGCTGTTGCGCTGTCTCCCACAGACGCTAGCCTGCACCGCAATCTAGCGCGACTACTTGCAGCAAACCACAGAAGCGCTGAGTCGATAGTGCACAATAAAATAGCTATACACAGAGGGCCTGGCGCACAGACACCGCCTGTTGCTTACTCTAGAGACATTGCAACGTATAGAGCGCTGGGTATGCAGCTGCAGTGTAGCGGGCAGAGCAAAGCACAGGGTGCGTCAGGCTGTATTGATGTAGCACGAGCTCTGGAAGGCAAGCGAGTTGTGCTACCACAAAGCGCTACAACCTACGAGATGCTCGCTAAAGCAAAGATCACAGGCTTTTGAAGCAGGCGCCTTACCTAGCATTAGTAGCATGCAGTATAGAGCCAGCAGTATCGCCGCGCATGGCTATTGTTAGGAAGGCAACCACTGGCTGAGCTTGCCATATACACATGAGTGTCAAGAGCTCTATTCAACAGTGCACAGTGGCAGTAGCCATAGCAGCGGCAACAATGAGGAGCGGTAGCGCTTTCACACTTAAGCAGGCAGAGTCCCACTGGGAGGACAGCAGCAGCAGCAACCGCACCAGCAGCTGCAGTAGCAGCAGCAGTGATAGCAACAGCGTTGACTTGCGAAGACAGTACAGTGCCAGCAGTTGCAGTAGCTGCTGAGGTGTAAGTAGCCAAGTAGTAGCTAGTTCGGCTCTGTAGATAGACATGCTAGCTACCAGCGGTATTACCTCTTTTGACACTATTCACGACACGCTGGTATGACAAACCACAATGTGGCAGAACGCAAGTACACCGCGCCAGCGCTTCAGTGCGTTGAGACAGATGATAAATGCACATGTTGGCTTTATCCACCACAGCTTTCTACAAATGTGAAGATCTACGCTGATGTTATTATATCCTTGCAAACAGTTGAACAGTAACAGATGCACAAAACACAAAATAACGCAATTCTTAGAGAGAGTATACATGTGTGTGTGACCATTCTTGCTTTACGTCGCTTACAGCCCCAATGCAGCAGCCTGTGTGTGCATATGATTGCTAACACTACTGCTTACCACTGCTACTACTACTGCTGCTACGCAGACTGCTCACTCGCACTGAGCTGCAATCTACGATGCTGTCTGACAGCGACAGCAGCAGTAGCAGCAGGAAGCACTGGGAACTGCAGCAGGCGCTGTCGATAACTAGAAGGCCGCATAACACTCGCTATAGAGGCCTGCTGTCCTCTGCTGTTTTCTGTTGCTGTTGTTGTTCTAGTGAGAGTTTTAGCCCCGTAAACTCTCATGTTTTTCCCTCTCTCTGTAGACCCACACATTCAAGCAGCAGCACACTGTTACTGTGTGTGGCTGCTGACCACTACGTAGTGTGTCAAAGTTGTATACATGAGCCATGCGCCTGAGTCGCCGCACAGTTGCTGTATCACAGCACTGCATCATCATCATACTGCTGCAGTAGTGCCAGCTCCTAGCTCGCACGCCCTAAAACGCCCCCTTAGTTCCTCTGCTTGTTGTGTAACACACTGCTTCCGTGCTACTGCTACTACTGTTAATAGCCTGCGCACTGCATGGCTAGCTTATAGTAGTCTGCTACATGTGAGTGTCCCAGTATGTGTGTCTGCATAAACCCTGTGAAAGCCATAACCCCCCTCCCCCTTGTTGTTGCATCACATGCTGTGTGCTTAGCAGCTGTAAGCAGTAGTAGCAGCAGTAGTGCACACCGAGAGCGCCAGCCACAGCAGTTGCTGCAGCAGCCACTGTCATACCTTAACCTGCTATCACTGCTGACAATCACTCAAGCTCCACCGCAGCTGTGATGCTGCGCGCAGTACTGCTGCTACTGCTACTGCTGCTGCTGTGCGCACTTATGCGAGGTAGTTGTAGGTGTTACTGCTGTCAGCCACACGCTCTAGGTACTCTCTCTCAATCAGAGCCTCAATCTTCTTCTTGATAGCCTTAGGGTTAGGCTTGAAGAAGTTGAGCTGAGATAGCACCTCTGCGACTAGCTGCTGGTGGCCTAGAGTCTTGCGCGCCTTCATGATGCGCACAATAGCAGCGTCAATAGCAATGCCACGGTCCTCCTCAACTCTCTTAGGGTTGTGTCCCTCCTGTTAGCAGATGTATGCAGTGCAGTGAACAGCATTTTACAGTTAGTACACAAGATGCAGTTGCAGTGTATCTTCCGATCATCACGTACTGCTACTACACAAGGCAGCTGTTCACTCGACTACTACCAGAATAAGAATTCAGTATATGAGCCATACAATGCAGCGCAGCAAATACAGCACTGCAAAACGGCTAAAAGCGTCTTGTGATATGATGAGCAGCAGGCTCAGTTGCACTAACCTCAAGACTGGCCATAGGGATCCTGATCTTCCTCATGTTGCTGCTAAACTTCTCATTGAAGCCAAACTTGTCAGTAGTTTTGATGATGTTGCCCTCTCCCTGCCTGCTCAGAACCTTAAACTTGCCACATGTTAAGCTGTGCAGTGCACGCTTGAGTGTCTCATCAGGCAAGTTTGTCCTCTCTAGCACTTGAGGGTAGGCCACCATGCTGTTCTCTGACTGGAAGACCATTAGCACGCATGCCTGCACAGCAATAGCAGCAGTAGTAGTAACAGCAGTAACAGTAGCGACAGTAGCAGGAGGAGTGTTCGATTGAGTAAGGTGCGGACAATGACCATGTGTCTGAGCAGCACAATCGAGCTAAGATATACATCTAATACGAAGCTGGCAATCAGCGAGTACACTCGCTGCTACTGGTACCGGTACTACTGCTGGCGGCAGCACAGTATACAGTAGGCAGCTGAGCGTCTGTACTCAACAATGCATACACCCAAAACACCAATCTGAAAAGATGAAGAATGCATGTGCTATAACTCTACCTGCAGCGTAGTGATCTGTATGTCATAGATCTTGTTCTTAGGGTATCTGCTCTTGACAGTGACATTGCCAAGTGAGTGGATCCACTGCAGCCTCCTCTTGTTATGCTTTTCATCATAGAACTCTTTGAAGATCTGTGTGCAGGCTACCATTTCAGCAGGCATCGATACATCTAGAGGCTTGTAGGTTGGCCAGTAACCAGTTGTTAGCACCTGTAGCAGTAGCAGCAGCAGTAGTAATGGCAGTTGCAGCGTGTGTTAGCAGTGGCAGAAACAACAACAGAAGACGAGTGTGTGAGCAATATGCATATACTCTCCGTGCAGCTGCTGTACCACACGACTACACACAGAGTTACAACAGGACTCAAGCAAAGACGAGCAGTTTATAGCGCATCTCAGGTTTAACAAGAGTGGCGTGTCACTTAGAATAGGCGAGTCACACATCACACCTGCACATTGAACTCCATGCCACCCTTGATGCCTGCATCGCTCTGCCGCTTCTTGTAGTGCTCATCAAACTCTTTCTCATGATCAACACCAATAGCAAGGTCATTAATCATGCCTTCCATCTTGCTAGTGAACTGTGAGCCACACTTTAGCTTGAGTTTGCCAATCATTGACTTCTCTGCATCGTCTGAGGAGGACCTCTGTTGTTGATAGTGTTGTTAGCGGTAGCAATTAGAGTAGGCAATGGTGTTAGTGAAGATAGTGTGCACAGTTGTTCACTGAAATTGGAGCATCTTGTGTACAGCGAGATGGCGATTTGCAGCTTGCGATGTCGACGCTACTATGGATAAGCTATTACTCATTGCGCTAGTGTAAACATGCCTATCACTACTGCTACAACTGCAAGTGCACAAACTTCTTACAACTGCTGCCTCTGTTATGACTTCAAGCCACAACTCTTGTCATCACTACTGATTGTGCGATCTATCTCATTGTGTACTAACTGTTGCTATGTGTAGTGATAAGCATTACTAACCTGGTTGAGCAGCCTCTTAGCTAGCTGCTGCCTGTACATCTCTGCAAACAGATCCTTGTCAGTCAAGTAGCTGAACAGCTGCACCACCTTGGTCAAGTACTCATCAATCTCATTGTCACTGAGCTTCTCCCCCCCTGTCTTGAGAATCCTATCACAGAAGTTGCTCATCAGATCAGCAGTCTTGAACTTGCCAACATCCTTATTGACAAACTCAGAGAAGGCCTCCTTCAGCGCCTTCTGCAAGAGACTGTGGTTAGCAAACTGGTTGTTGACCATGCTGCTGTGCTTGTCGTGCAGTGCTAGCAGCTCTTTGATGACCGTTGGGTCAGTGTTAGTGTCCTTTTCACCGTCAGCGATCTTAGCCTCCCTGCGTGCTATCACATCACTGCCCTCAGCATTGATGTGCTCCTTCACTATGGCTGCTATGGGCTGTAGTCCGTTAGCCAGTCTGTGATCAGCAGTGGTAGAAGTAGCGCAAAGAGCAACGGGAAACAGAGGGGTGAGCACTAGTCTCACACTAAGCACATCTGCTGAATTACAGCAGAACGGCTTCCCTGCAAGTGTCTTCTGCTTAAAACTTCTACAAGTACGCCGCTGATGCGTATCATCACATTGAAGCTAAGTTGAAGCTAAACGTGCACCACAACGCCTGCAAGGCATACTACCAACATATCATGGTACAAAGAGACCTGAACACTCACCTGCTGAACAGCCTGTACATGCGTGACAGGTCCTCATGCTTCTCATTCTTCAGCAGGCTCCTGCAGCCGCTGCCCTCCTTGTCAAGCAGAGCCTGCTCCCGCTTCTCAAGCATCTCAGTGTCGCACACACGCAGCAGCTTAGGCTCAGTTGCACTGTTCAGATAGCTGGCCACACGGGCCCTCTCTGCCTCCAGAGCGTTCTCAGCCTTCACCATGTAGTCAGGAGTGCTGTCGTTCTCCACCCACTGCTGGCTCTTGCGTGCGTAGAACTCTCTGGTGTTGGTCAGCAGCGGCTCCTCGAAGTCCTGGCTGTAAGCGTCCAGATTGCCCATGCCCATGGACTCAAAAAGGTCCACGCACGAGCGCAGCAGCTCCTTGTCCACCATGCCCCCCTCCCTCTCCTTGTTGATCATATCCATCATAGCATTGACCACGTCTCTCTTGATGGTGTCGTAGACCAGCGTCTTGAAGTGGCGCAGCCCTGCTGTGGCCAGGGTAGGCAGGTTGTGGTGCTTCACGTAGTAGCGGTCCAGGTACATGAAGAACTTCTGCATCCAGGTGTTCATGATCTTGTGGTGGGTCCACCTGCGCACTAGCTCTTTCAGCAGGAACTCTCCGTGCTTGTCGCGCAGCGCAGGCAGCACTGTGCCTGTCAAGTACTTCTGAAAGGTGTCGCCGTGGCGCTGGTACAGCTGCTCGCTCCAGTTGTAGGGGCTGCGCTGGGTGCACATGTTATAGCACAGCGTGTACACAGTGACATACTCCTTAGGGGCGAACAGCTTGGTGGTCTTCTTGTCTTCGAGTCCACCGTTGAGCAGAACTTGCAGGCTGTCGATCGCCCCAGTCTTGATCTCTCCCCATCCCTCCTCTAGGTAAATGACCCTGTTCTGATCTCGTGCTCCTCCAGTGCTCATCTTCTACTGCGACGATGCCCTCTCGAGAGAGATCTGGCCAACCCTGTTTATCTTCTTCTCAGGAAGTCTGTCTTGAGGCTGCGTATACGGTGCAGCGTACAGAACAACTATGCGTCTGTACAGTTGCTCTGTGCTGATGCGCTCCTTCCCTGTGCACTTGGCGCGATTGATGTGCAAATTTCAGAGAGCAAAAATAAAGATCGCCGATCTATGAATTTGAACAGTTTTTTCAGTTGCGATCGGATTCTCCCTGTGCGGACCTTCGCACTCTTGAGAGCTGCAGGACTCCAGTACCGCTTATGCTCTTATCTAGTGCCGCTGAGTAGAGCAGCAGCTGTGGCCAAGCTTCGGCCAGTCGTGCTTGACAATCTTGCATTGAAGGGTTCCATTCGGCTCTCGAGAGACAGGGTAATGCTGTTCCACTCACACAGCAATGGGCACTTGAATGATGCATCCATATCTGAAGTAGTAGCAGGCACCTCTTTCCAGCAGCCTACTTCTGGCTTAACAGCGACAGCGAACTTCTCGACAGGAGATGCTAACAACAGCAGCATTGACTTTGGGTTCTGCCAGAATGAGCTGGAAGATGAAGACATGCTGCTCTTCCTTAACCCTGACTCTGGTGCAGCGTTCGAAGATGGCAATGCAACAAGCTCGACTGGCGTTTTCTCGGCTTCACCAAGACAGAGCTTCACTTGGTGCGGTCTACCAGGAAGCGGAACAGGGCTTTCGCCTGGCCTAAGGCTATCGCCTGCTGACTCACCGACAAGGTAAGAATTGCAGCCACTAAGTATTGACCTGCACTTGCGCAAAGAAACTCCGACAGTGGTGGAAATAGGCCTGATCTGATCGCTGCATTGTATGGCTTGTAACACTGCTGTAACAGACAACAGCTTGCATTGTCCAATCTGCCTCCTATTGTTCATGTGAAACGCCGATGCAAAGAAGCAGTTCGCGTCAATATGTTTTTGATGTCCACTGATAACACACTGAACTTCTTGTTTCCAATGGAAAAACTTACAGTGTTGGACCAGCCAGCTCACAGCAGCAGCAGCTTGAACCGCTGTTTGGCACAGCAGCAACAGCAGTGTCAGCAGCAGACGGCAGTGTTGCACCTCTCACTGCAGCTCCTGCTAGAACTGCAATGACAGCAACTGCAGCTAGTACACGCCCTCGGCGCATCACAAGAGGCTCTAGTAAGGGCGGTTCTAATGGAGGACTTGCAGCACTGGCTGCCAAGAGCGAGCTGATTGAAGCAGCACAGCAGCACTCAAACGCTGCAGCTACTGCTTTCAGTCATACTGCTCTGCTGAATGGAGGCAGTAGTAGCAGTAGCTACACTGCTGCGCTCGGCAATGGCAACGGCACTGCAGGTGCTGCTAATGGCTGCAAAACTGACAGCGGCCACGTCAGCGCCACGTCAGAGTTCCCCTTCTCTTTCCCATTTCCAGTGAGCAGTGCGCCAATGCCAGCAGGCACTGTGCCAACGGTCGCTGGCGCGTCACCTATGATGAACAAGATGCTGATGTTTGCAGGGCAGCCTGCTGCTACTACAGGCATGGCGGCAGTTGTTGATACTAAGCCTGTAGTAACAACAGCAGCAGCAGTAACAGCAGCAGCAGTGGGGCCAGTGAGTACAGCAGCAGACACTGCTGATGAGCGGCGACAGAAGAGGTTAGAGAGGAACAGAGAGAGTGCGAGGCAGTCACGCAGGAGGAAGAAGCAGTACTTAGAGCTACTGCAAGAGAAAGTGGCGCAGCTAGTAGGGCAGCTTGACACACTGCGCACTGTGCACTTGGATGATGCTAGCAGGTAGGTTGCTGTTGTTTATCACCTTTTATGTAGTATTGCTGTAGTAGCAGTAATTACTGTAGTAGAGTCCACATGTGTGTTTAACTGACTAGTGCATGCTATGAAGCTGGTTCCTGCACATGATTGCATCATGATGTGTGCAAGGTGGCAGCGCTTTAAGCAATGTAATTCTTTAGTGTTGAACCCTGTGTGCTCGGCGCAGCTCGCTTCTATCGCACAGCAGCAGCTTCACAGCGTACTGACGTGCACGTTGCCATCTGTACACTGCAATACCACTACTTCTGCCGCCACTGCTACCAACAAACAGGAGCCTGAAAGCTATGAGAGAGCACATGCTAGGGCAGCTAGAGCAGACAGTAGCAGCACTGCAAGCAGCAAGTGTAGACTGTGGCGAGTCACATTTGACTGCCACGTCAGCTGCCACGTTAGACAGTCTGCACAGAGGCTTACAGGAACTGTTAGCTCAGTTTGGACCTAGCTGCGATGAGCGGCGGTCTGTGATGGCGTACCAGTTCAATCAGCTGGATGCGCTGCTGCTGCCGCCTTACACGCGGTTTGTGCTGTGGCTGATGGCGCAGCCTGACAGCTTCTTCAGGAGCGGCAAGGCTTACTGCAGCAGCAGCAGCATCGGTGCTGGCAACTGCACTCCTGGGCGCAGGTCTGCTGCTGGCGCTGAGCTTGCAGTGAAGCGTGCAGTGCTACTGCTGGGCGATGACGCAGGCGCTACTGTCGATGTCACTGGTGCTAGTGGCAATGCTGCTGCTGCTGCTGCTGCTAGTGCTGGTGCTGCAACGCCACCGCTGTGGGCGCTGCTGTGCCAAGAGCTAGGGCTCACAGCAGAGCAAGAGGACAAGCTGAAAGCATGCCATGTCACTGCAGCGCGTGATCCTCGCACTAAAGCAGACAGAGGCACCTTGCGACAGCTAGTGCAGCTGGTCAGTGAGCTCAGAGCAGGCTGTGAGCTGTACGCTAGCAGCGCTCAGCAGCGGCTGCAAGCACTGACTGCGCTGCTGTCACCGCAGCAGATGGTGAGCTACCTTGCATGGGTTAGCAAGAACAGGCCTGCTGTGAGGCGATGCGCTGAGCAACTGAGTGCTATTACAGCACAGCATGCACTGGGCAGTGACGCAGCAGCAGCAGCAGCAGCAGCTGTAGGTGTGACGCCACTGCAGATGCCTGTTGCACAGCAGCAGCAGGTGCTGCAGCAGCAGGCGCCAGCAACGCTGTCACCAGTGTCGTCACACTTGCTAGCCTTCGCAGAGCAGCAGCAGACTCTACTGAGCGCTACTGGGACCAGTGCTGTTGGCAGTAGTGCTGCTGCTGCTGCAGCGGTAGACAGTATGAGAGACAGCAGCTTATCACCACCACTGCTATCGTTGCTGCCTAGCTCTACAGCTGCTGCTGATCTGCAGCCTATCGAGGGCGATCAGTTGACGTCTAATGATGTCTGCGTTGACAGCTTTGCTACAGACTTTGATAGCTCAGTGCAGCTTGGTGCAGATGCTGATATCAACAGTGATCTACTGAGCTTCACTGAGGCGTTTGCTGGAGGTGGCTTTGCTGATAGCAGCAGCAGCACTGCCTTTGCAGCAGGCTTTCCTGGGCTGATGGATGTGAGCACTGACACTCTGCACAGTGCGCTGCCACTACAGCAGCAGCAGCAGCAGAGCAGTGGTGAGTGCAGTAACAGCATCAACAACGATAGTAGCAGTAGTAGTGGCAGCAGTGAGAGCGCAAAGGCTAAGCTGCTGCGCCTGCTAAACACAGCAGATGACCAGCTGAGCCTCAGTGATATGACGTGGCTCATGAGCTGGCTTAAGAGCAACAGAGCACAGCGAGGCGCGTCACCTCTGCCAGACAGACCTGCACGTCGCAGTGATGCTCTGCTGAGCTCTGCGAGAGCGCTTGCTACTGGTGTGTGTGATGCTGCTGCCGCTAACGCCTCAGCGCAGACTTCAGCTGCGATTGCTGCTGCTGCCGCTGCTGCTGACGGCAACAGCAGCACTGTGGGCCTGAATGGCAGCAGTGATAGCAGTGTTGAGGCTCTTGCCGCACTGCAACAGCAGCAACTGCAGCAGCAGCACAGGTGTTCAGTCATCGCTGAGCACAGTGGTGATGACGATAGCAACAGTGACACTACTACTGCGTCGAAGCGCAAGAGCCCTAACTACTTTGCTCGCAGCAGTGGCTGATGGTACTATCTGAGAAGGGCAGTGCATACTATACACAGTGCATAGTAGAGTGTTTTTCACAGTAGTTCACTATTTACACTACCACAGACTGCTGGTTTACAGTCTCACATCAGACTCACACACACACACTATGCATTAGACCACAGTGTCTAGCTTCATGCTGCATAAGACACGACACACAACCTCAATGCTGCTGGGAGCAGTTTGCTGTGAGAGCATTGCAGCAGTAGCAGCAGTTGGCTTTTGAGGCACATCATTGACTTATACACAGTACAGCAGTGCTAGCTAGCAGTGGTGTCAGTTGGGCGGCAGCAGCAGTCAAGTAGCAGTGTTACAGTCATCAGCAGCAACGGTAAATCATTGACAGACATGCT
>AXNI01013561.1:0-10512 GCA_000498555.1 Heterococcus sp. DN1 | reverse complement strand
ATGAGTATACTAGCTAAACATGCCTTACACTAACACACGACTCTTGTACACACTCTTAAATATACACACATACGCACATACACACACACGTACATCAGGCACTTGAGAGGAAAGACAGAGACCGTGATGCACTACTGCGGCTGCTCAGTGCTGCTGGTGCTGGCTCACAGGGCGCACCTGATGGCGAAGGTGCTCTGATATCACTACAAGATATGGCACAAGGCTGTGCTGATATAGCTGATCTGCTGCCTGACCTTGAGATAGACATCCCTCTGGCCAGCAAGCACGCTGCAAAGGTGAGCTACTGACTGCTTGTACAATATAGTGTGGTGCTGTGTAGTGTGCTATGCTGTGTAGTGTACGTTAAGCGCTCGTGCTACTGTGTGCTTCCGCTTAGCGCTACTGTGTGCTTCCGCTTAGCTCTTATCTCAGTAATGTCAGTACCAAGTACTGCTGCTGCACATCGTGTGCTATAGCTGCTGTGCACACTATGCTGCATTTCAGCACTTGCTTGTGCGTTGTATTTGCAAGTCTTCTTACCCTAGGACGGGCCAGATGCTGACACAATGCATATGCATGTATGTATATACTGGTGTATTGTTGATTGTGCGAGTACAGATCTTTGGAGCTTTGATTGCTGCAGGCGCGCTGCCAGTATCTATGTTTACACATGCCTACGCTGAGGAGAAGATGCCAGAGCTGCTTGCTAGTGGGCGTGCAGCGGTACGTCTCACGAACAATATAGGGTGCAACTTACAGCTGTTAGCGCGAATGCTCTTGGACCTACACGCACAAACTTGCCCAAGCCTTGTGCATATGCTATGTACCAACAAGCACCAGCTATGCCATCTCTGTGTGCTCGTGTGATGTGCTACGCGCATAGCCCTGCACTCGTTACTGCTGAGCTCACACTAGTTCGATTGGTTCGTGCACACTTTGTGTGTGTGTGTCACTGCAGGCTTTTGCAGTGGATGTACTGGCCAGCGCTAGAGCAGCTCTCAACGATGATGACGCAGCATTGCAAGCTATCACAGCAGCGTGCGAACCGCCACTAGACGCTGCACAGCTAGCACTGCTGCTGTCAGAAGCGACTCGCACTGAGTCTGACGACAACGGCGCTGCTGCTGTAGCAGCACTGCTGAGCGCGAAACGCGTCACTCTATAGCACTAGCAGCAGTGATGATGGCAGTAGCAGTAGCAATAGCAGTAGTAATAGCAGTGGCAGTGGCAGTTTGTGCTGGGCATGTGGCAGCAGTGGGAGCACACATACAGACAGACAGCAGTGGCAGCTAGTTAGCGAGTAGTGCGACGGTGTTACTTGCAGTGCTAGTAGTAACAAGCAGACAGATTGGTTTTGTGAGTGGTCCTTCTTATGTGTGCAGCACATACATACGCACACGCACACACATTGCACACAGAGACATGAGTAGCACGTACAGTGGCAGCTGACCGACATCTATTTTGTAGGAGCAACAAGCGCGCTGCTGCAAGTGCACGAGTGCTCTTGCTTGTCTTCTGTCTCCCTGAACGAGATCAAATACACACCTTGCTTGTGGTTCACCCGTTGTGTATACGTATTTTTTTCGAAAGTGCACTCAGTTGAACTTGTAAAGTGCGCTCCCTTGAACTTTAATATGGCCCAACGGCTGTCTGCTATACCCCGAACACAGTACACATCTGACAGCTGTTGCTATATGTGCCTCTGCATAACCAGTAGTAGCAGTGTAGCACAGACGGTCTTCATTGCCAGTAGTAGCAGTGTATCACAGACTACTTGCCAATTGAACGTAGACAGTAGACAGATAGTTCAAAGTGCAGGAAAGTGTGGACATCTCGTGATTCCGTGCTGTAGTTGCGACTTAGTTGTATCAGTGTATGCATTCAAAGTATGCGTCTGCAAAGACAGGCCTTGCCTAATCATGATTATCTCAGGACAGGGGCATTCCACCCAACTCAAGGTGCCCCACTGGATTTATTGCTACTACTCGTACCTACTTGTGCAATGACTAGCACCATCTACGCTACTGCATGCTGCTGCTAGTGAAGCACCTGATCAAGAACTTCGCTTGATGGCACACGAGTACACACGAAAAAGGACAATACTAAACATCGCAGTATATACGTACTGCTTCAACGCGCTGGTGGTACGCACAACTCTGCACTCCCTAAAACAAGTAGGAGTACAGCACCATGTTGTCAACAAGGGTCTTCATGGAGTTGTCAGCTGCGCCTAGCGCCAGCAGCTGTGATGAGATGGCCAGTGCGTTCTGGAAGATGCCTGCTGCTGAGGCAGCTGCAGACCATGTGCCAACAGAGGCAGTGCCAGCAGTGAGGATAGTGAAGAAGATGGCTGCTGCGATGAGGGCGCCCTCGCCGTCCATTGTGCCCACAGCAGTGTTGTACGATGTGACAGCCCACTGAGCATTAGTGTCTGTTGAGCCGCCGTGCTCTACAGTGCCAATTCCAGAGGAGTTCAGGATCCTGTGTGTGATGAGAGTGTGTGACAGCAGCAGAGCGCAACAGCAGGTACAGAGTAGTGTGAACGATCACAGGGTATGGTGTGTGTAGTGTGAACAGCAGCTCGTTACGGCAGTGAAGTGCTAGCAAAAAGCAGTCCGCCAGTTGTATGCGTGAGCAGCGTGTGTCGTAAACACTTACGTGTTGTGGTGTGTCCTGATCTGCACGATGCCATCAGAGACTCTGGTGATGGTGAACTCTTCCCAGTAGGAAGCTGTTGTGACTGACAGCGTTGTGCCACCGCCGCGGGCAGACAGGAAGTTGCCTGCGTCATTGACAAGGTTGTACTTGCCGTTGGCGAGCTTTACAATAGTCCACTGCTCTCTAGTGCTACCTGCAGTACAGAAAACAGGTGTTTGTTGCAAGCACAGTGTCATGTGTCAATCACACTGTGAGACACGCTATACAACTCAGTGCGTGCAGAAGTGAATATTGTGCAAAGATGTGGTCAAGTGATGCACCAACGCGCACGAGGATGTGATGCGCACCGCGAGGCTTCAAGAATGCTGTCACGCCAGAGCCACGTGAAAGGTAGCTAGCTGCCGTACTTGATGTTGATCAGATACACTCTGCCGCTCAGATTAGGTGCTGCATGTCAATCACAATGTAACAATCAAGTAACAGACAGTACCGTCGCAGATGTTATGAGGAAGTGTAGCAACAGAGCGAAGAGGTGCGTCGTGCCACTACAGCTGCTGCAAAGTTGCAGCACTGCTGGAACAGTTACAGTAGCAGGACGGCGAGTCACGCAAGGCACTACTGTTGGTGTTGGTGTGTGAGCACGCACCAGAACACCTGCCAACAACGTCGTTGGCGCTGCCAACCACGTACTGAGCTCCCCCTGCTGGCACCTTGGAGTAGTACACGCAGAACTGCTCAGCAGCTCTGTAGTGGAAGGCTGCGTGGTTGCGTGTGAGCCCCTGGCACGCGATGGCGCTGTTCACGTAATGATCTGTGCCAGAGTACACGTAGCCAGTGCCAGTGCCGGACGTTGGAGACACGCCCTTGGCTATGGAGCATGTGCCAGCTGGCGGTGCCATGATAGTGCCAGCCGCAGGAGGGCGTGCTGGTGTCGGTAGCAAGTAGCGCAAACACACAGGTCGAGATCGAACACTGGGTCAGCATTGTGCACCTGTGAACATCTCAAGCACTGCAGCGTGACTCACCAGCACATCTACCGATGATGTTACCAGCTCCGCTTGGGACGTACTGGAAGGGAGTTGTAGCAGCCATCTGAAACAAGAGGCAGTACTTCAAGTTGGGCCTGTACTCGAACCCTGTGAAGCGGGCCTCGAAAGCCATGTACTGGCACACAAGCGCGGACTCCACGTACTGCTCAGTGCCGACGTACGTGACGCCAGGAGAAGGTTTCATAGTAGCATTGATCTGGGTAGTGCAGCTGTATGCAGGAGCTGCGAGTGACGCTGTGGTGCGGTAGACATGACTGTATCATACAACAAATAACCAGGTGTTTGAGCCACATGAAAAGCAAGGTTTACGATGACCTTTACTTTGATATTACCTGCGCAGATTCCATAGGCTGCCTGGCATCCGGTGCCGCAATAGTCAATTGTGGTACCGCAGTGGCCGTGCTGACTGCAGCACTGCCCAGTAGGGCAGCGCAGGGATCCACCACACGTGCCATCGTTGCTCACAGGTAGAGTGCCTGAGGGAGGCGCTGGCGCTGGCGCTGGTGCTGTGCCTGCATATCCAAGTTAAGACAACAACAGCAAATGAGTTTACAGGCCAGTCTACGCACAGCAACATGCGCCACATAAGCAAGTTCAACAAGTTGGTGCGCAACGAACCTGTGCACTGTGACACACACCCAGCAGCACAGTAATCAGCTGAGGTCCCACACCAGCCCCATTGGCTGCAGCACTGTCCATTAGGGCAGAGAATTGTAGCAGAACACTCGCCAAGCTTGCGTTGTCCTTGCGCGAGCTCAAGGGGGGAGGGCAACATCAAGTCGCTCTCCTGGGGTGCAGAATGTTGCTGCGCGCTCAGCTGCTGATCGCTGCCTCTCAGGTGCTGTGCCTGGATGCCAAAGAGCAGCATCAGCAGGAAGCTTGCACGGACTACAAGGTGCAACGCCATTTCGTCGTTGTAGGGAACCTAGAGCGTCTGAGAGAGCATGCGCACAGCGGAAAGATTCAAAGACGCCGATCGTGAGGCTTGCAGCTCAGCGCTATACACTTATCGCAGCAGATAATGAGCTGCAATGGATCGATATCTCTCAGTAGCACAGTTGTTGATCGCAAGAGACATGATCAATGCATCAGGCTCAGCGTCGCACATTTTAAAAGCAGCGCTGCAACTTTAAGAGCGCAACAGCAAAGTTCCAAAGCTTGGATCTTGGTGCAAGACTTTGCCAGTGCATGAGGAAGCTGTTGTTTTGAACTCACCTTCCAAACTTTGTGCAATGAGGGGAGTGAAAGATTAAAAATAAAGTGGGAAAACTTTGCACTGGCCACCAATCTGCCTGCAGGTCTGCCTGAAAGAAGTGCCACTGCGAGATTCGTAAGAAGTGCCACTGCGAGATTCGTTGCTTGTGGTCACGGTATTGAGAGAGCACCGCATTCCCTTGCGTCGAGCACGAGAGGCAGCGTGCGCTACTGGAACTAGCGATTTATACGAGCGCTACTCAAGAGCGTCGATCGCTCTCGCAGCAACTTGAAGCACTAGAGCAATAGCAACAACAATAGCACCAGCACAGCTAAGCAGCGACAGCAGTAGCACTTTGTGTTGAGCATGTACTGATGGTAGACACTGCTAAGCTTTGGCAGCCAAACAAATCAGAAGTAACTTAAAGATGGTGTCACTGGCAATTGCAGTGCACATGATACTTGTAGTCTTAGACTACTAGTAGTACAATTACAATTGTAGAGCAACAAGCGGGCAGATGCCAGTGCCAGTGGTTTTTATTTGGTCGTGTGAGTGTCCTTCTAAGTGTGCAGCACATACATCCGCGCACGCATACAAAGTAGGCACAGACCCAAGTAGCACGTACAGTAGCAGCTGACAGATAGCTGTAGTTCGCTGCAGCCTGCATGCAGTGCATGCATGCCAGTAGCTATCATATCACAATTGACAATTACAATCATGAATACTGTAGTAGTCGTGAAGCGAGATATTGGTGCCAAGCATCGTATATTGAGCTCATTGCACTGCTTCACTGAAGTGCTCTATGTTGAACTTGTAAGTGCACTTGAAGATAAATTGACCAACGGCTAATCGCGATGCGATCCTTTACGCCGGAGCTCTTGTTGCACATTGCATGATTGCGAGGCGCTGGGAGTAAAGTGATGGGTAATAGTCCCAGTAACGGATTAGATGAGGATTTTACGAGACCTTATATCCCTAAACTTGCTCTAAGGACATCAAAGACACACAACAAAGGCAGCTTGCATGGCGTCGGAGCGAGCGCATGGAGCAGCGTTATCTGCCATGCAGACTTTCGCGAGTTTGCCCTGTCCCATCTTCAGGACTCAGCTTTTGTGCAGTCTGTGCTAGACGCAAACAGCAGCAGCAGCAGCTCACCCAATGCGGTATGCTCTAGCATCGCCTATTTCAAATCACTGGAGCCTGCAGAGCGCACAGCTCTGAGCGATAGAGTCACGGCCTTCATGCAGTTAGCGGCAGCAGGGGTGGAGCCGCAGATCGCTGGTAATAGTGCTTTTGACGAGCTGCAGCTTGCACGTGCAAGTACACCAGGCGCCTTCCTGCCAGTGCTGCAGCGCAGGCTGTGTTTGCTGAGAGCACTAGCTATCTACTTCATAAAAGAGAGGCTCAGCTACCGCGACAGCTATGTGCCTCGGCTGAGAGCGCCTCCTAATGCGGCCTCATCGCGGCAAGGTGATGTAAACCTGGCGATCACCTTTGAGTCAGTTGCACTGAGCAGCTTAGCGAGCCTAGCGCAGATGCTGCCCATGCTGCAAGCAGCAGGCAATGCAGGTGGTGCTGCTCTTGTGCGGCAGCCATTTGAGCTGCTAGGCAAGTTACTGCTGCAGTTTGAGGCTCGCAGTCTATTTCCACACTGGTCGCCGCTGCCTTGTGCACCGGAGCAAGCTGCGCAGCTGGCATCTGCAACAGCTAGAGCCACTGTTGGTATAGCTGTGGTAGGTCAGGCGCGGCTAGCAGTGACTGGAGGGCTTAACACAGCGTGGAAGAGTGGCAGTAGTGGCTCAACAAGCGATCACGAGCTGGTTTGGCAAGTGCAGCTAGCAGCGCCTGTGCATGCTGTCACTGCTGTAGAGGTGCAGTGGGCTGCAGGGGAGGCTGCTGCAGCCTTCTCTCGCAGCAACAGCAACAGTAGCAGTAGCAGCAGTGACAGCAGCTGCATCACGCCTATTGCGCTCACTATCGAGCTGGGCGTGGTAGCTAAGCCTGCAGGCAGTGCTAACGCTGCTGCTGGCGCGTCTACCAGCTTCAGCTGGCACAATGCGTGCGGCAAGGGAGGGCTGAGCATAGTAGAGGTGGACCAAGTGCGCAAGAGCTGTGGCTCTCGACACAGGTACAGTGTTGATGCAGGTGTCACAGGAGGTGCTCCAGTAGCTGCTGTTAAGCTGCGCATGCGTGGCCGCTGCGGTGCTGCTGGGCCTACCACTGCTGCTGTCAGCATTGACATCTACGATGTGGCTGTGAAAGTGCCAGACGAGAGCTTGCAGGTACGTTGCTTTAATCACCACTATCATACCGATCGAAGTGACGTACTTGCATTGTATGACAGGTTTAGTACTGTAGGTAGCTTATAACGCTACGTATGTTGAGCATTGTTAGCGTCTTATTCGCAGCTGATGCAACAATCTCGTTTCCACTACATTGTGTGCGTGCTGTGTCTACAACTACGCAGTGCTTTGATGTGCTGACTAGCCTCAAAAGGGTGCAGACCTTCCTACTGCAGTCACTGCACACACCTGGGCTGCGTGACTGTGCAATGGCTGCTCTGCTAGGCGTCTGTCACAGCTCTGGAGCACTAGAGTTTGAGCTTGACCTAGTCAGTGTACTGCTTGATCTTGAAGATGCTGCTGCTGCTGCTGATACTGCTGCTAATGATAACCTTACTACTGCTGGTGCTACTGCTGAAGCGCAGTCAGCAGCTCTTAGTGACAGCAGTGAGGCTGCTGCCGAGCTGATTGCTGTAGATGCGCTTCTACAGTTTGCAGAAAGCAGTCACAGCCACAGTGAAAGTTCTGCAGCTAGTACTGACACTACTGCTGGCGATTCAACTGTTACTACTACAGATGCTGCTGTTGACAGTGATAGCACGCAAGCAGCAGCACCAGCACCAGCAGTGCCGCTGTTACAAGGCGCAGCAGCAGCAGGCTTGCACGCTTTTGTCAGAGAAGTAGCAGCAGAGACAGCTCGCCGAAGACGCACTATGCACGTAGTACCTAACACTAGTGATGGCAGTGCTGCTACTGCTGGTACAGTCACAAATGCTGCCTTTGATGCTGCGATGAGCTCTGCGTATGTGCAGCTGAGCGAAGGAGGGCTTGTTGCAGCAAGCTCTGACAGTGGCAACAGGTTAGTAATAGCTGAAAATACCACCAAGTGTCAATAATGCAGTTGCTTTTTCATCCATATCAAGGTTGTAGAGCATGTTAGCTTGTGGCGGAACTCTTCTGCAAGCATAGTGCAGTTTACTACTGCAGGGTTGCTGTAGTGTGACCATTGCTTGTGTAGGCTGAAGGTGGCGTAATGCTGTTGCTGAGCTGCTGCAATGATAATGTATACCACGTGCGCAAGCTGAAGTCTCACACTACGTGTATATATGTTGCGTTAGGCATCAGTGCTTAATGGTCACTATGGCGCATTATGTACGGCAAACGTTTGCTTGCATCATCACAACAGCTATTCACTACTGCACAACAGCCTCAGCAGTGGTGTGTGGCAGTGGGAGATAGCAATAGAGCGAGAGTCTGCTGATGATGAAACAACATGCTTAGGTGTTGCACTGTGGCCTATATCCTGGGCAAACTATGAGAGCAGTCATGAAATGTGGTTGGTAAGTTGGATATGTTTATACTTTACGTTAAGCCAATACGTTATACAAGCTCAGTAGCGCACAGTTCCTGTACACTGTTGTTGCTCTGCATCATGGTACAGTTTATCAACGAACAGCAGTACCTCGGCGCAACAGGTTCGCAGTTTGATAAGCTCAATGCATCGCTTGTGGTGCTGTAATTGCTGATGCTGGTCATGGAATTCTTGGTTGATGTACTACACAGGTGAGGTGCTACAGCGGTGAGACGTACTGCTGTGGCCGCAAGCAGCAGCTCACTGTGCCACCACTGCACAGTGGAGACGTTGCTCGCTTCACACTAGACTGTGCTGCTGCAACGCTGTCATTGGCAGTAAGCAGCGCTGATCAGGGGGTGATCTTCAGTGACGTGCCACCTAAAGTGCACCCTGCAGTACTGTTCTACGGCTCTCACAAGAGTGTACGCTTGCTGCACTTGAAGAGGCTTGATGCACCAGCAGGTAGTGCTGTAGATAGCAGTAGTAGTGCTTGTGAAAGCTGTGGTACTGAGCGTCAGACTACCTGTTCAGGTATGCACATCTTCACGTATACTATGTGTTCAGATATTGCTAGTGCAGTGTGTTAATCCTCAATGCCCGTATATATATATATATTTATAAATGTATATACATCCATGAGGCATGTTATACACCTGTGTGAGATATACCCATCGGTGAGTGGTATGTTTGCACACGCATTGTTTGTATCACGTACTTATCACGTACAGAGTGCGGTGCTTGTCAGTTAGCAGCCACAGCAGCTTCGCCTTCTCTAGCAGTGCTGAGCAGTCTTGCAGCACTAGCGCAAACATACTTACCAGACAGCACAGACGACAGTGAAGAGTACACTCCCAGCTTGCAGCATAAGAACAGCAACGCTAAGGCTACTGCTAATGCTGCTGGCGCTACTGCTGCTGGCGCTGCAGCCGCTACTGCTGTTACTGTTGTGGTTGACGAGAGCGCTGTAGCAGCAGAAGCAGCAGCAGCAGCAAGTAGTGATCAGCAGCGGGACAGCGATGATGAGGCTGCAGCTGCAGCTTCTGTTGCACCACGCGCAGTGAGAGCGCACATCACTGAAGCACTACGTCGCTGTGCTGTACGCCCAGCCTCAGCCTCACGCTGGGGCAGAGCAGCAGGCAGTGACGCTACTGCTGCTGCTGCTGCTGCTAGTACTACTAGTACTGCTGCTGCAAGTACAGAGTCTACAGCTGCACTTGCTGCAAGAGCTTGGGACAGGTTCAGAACTGGACGCAGCCCTATACGAAGAACGAATGCAAACAGCTGTACAACTGGTTCTGGTGCTGCTACTGCTGGCGCGCAGCAGGCACAGCAGCGTGAGACTAGCCTGGAAGAGCCGTATGCAATACAGGTGGCAGCACCTGTGTTTGCAAAGCTGCACGCACTATTGACGCGGTCACTGGACTCTCAACTACTCGGTAGCAGCAGCAGCAGCAGCAGCAGCAGTAGCAGCAGTAGGCATGTTGTGCAGCTGCACAGACGCTGCGAAGCTGCGCACACACGCACACGCACGCTGTGCCTGCTACAGCTGACGCGAGTGAACTTCGCCAGGCTAGTAGCTACACACGTAGATCCTGCAGAAGTAGGGCTGCAGCAGCAGCAGCAAGCAGCAGGAGGGCACATGCACGACTTACTGCTGCTATTGCGCAGCATCATGCACTGTGAAGGCAGCAGCTGCTCTGAGCTGCGAGTGGCAGCTGCAGACACTTTCGCAAGCGGGCTGCCGCTGCTGCTATCTAAGTGCTCTCAGCGGCTCAGCTTGCTGCTGTCACTCCTGCGTGCTGCCAGCTGCGATAGCAACAACAGTTGCAGTGACTTCAGTGGCAGCAGCTGTGATGCTAAGCAACAACACAGTACTGGTTCTAACACAGCAACACTAGCAGCAGCAGACGCAGCTGAAGTGGGCCCTGTTGCACCAGATGCAACAGCAGTGCTGCTACGGCACGTCATGCAGCA
>AXNI01013530.1:0-10833 GCA_000498555.1 Heterococcus sp. DN1 | reverse complement strand
TCTAGTCTGCACGTTGGCTCACAACTGTTGTTTTTGAAAAGTGTGTGTATGTTGTGAGTGGTAATAATATGAGTAGTGTTAGTGGCGTACGCTGACGTGCAAGCTTGAACAGTAGCGTGGCACAAGGCACAAGCGCTGTCAATACTTGTGCGGCGCGATACACTGCTGTATGAGCGCTACTGCATGCAGCTATTGTGTAAGTATTCAAGATACAATGTGCACATCATTCTAGTCTTAAAGTAACGAGTGAAAGCAGCGGACCCTTATCGAGAAGAGAATTGTGAGGTATATGTAGTGTAACAGAGCTTACAGAAGCAGCTATGCACAGTACCACATGCCTTCGCACCCTACTCGATAGCGTGCCCGCTGTTGCGTCACTCTGTTCACTTGACTGCTCGGTTCACTTGGCGACGAACGGCGCGTGCAATTCTGTCAGAACTATCTCAAAGCTCAGACTGCAACAGTGTCACTCATTATCTCCAACATGCAGTACACACACATGACCAATCATTAACAACCTAGGAGCATCGTGCAACACATCACTGTCGGGAATCATTGCCAGTTTGAGTAGTAGCTGTATCGGCGTGCTATCAACACAGAAACAAAACTTATGTGCAAGATATTACTGGCTATAATGGCAGCAGCATTGTCTCTCACAAACAGCAGAACTATCACTTCAAGGCACACTATAGCTACAGATGCACGACACAAACTGCAGTGGTGAAGCTATTGAAATGCAAACACAACTGCCTTTCAACAGAACGCAGTACAAGATATGTGGCAGAAATATATAGAGTGCATGTCAATATTAATGCAAGAGATCTGTATGCCTACTGTTATGCTGTAGCACCAACGTGCTCAACACAGTACGCCAAGCTGCCCGCTATACTGCTCAAGTGTACCATCAACATGTCTAGCATATGTGTCCTCGGTGGTGTCGACTATGCAATGCAGTATTGCACGGCTGAGTACAGGCTGCGTCAGCTAACATCTAACATTTGATTCTGAGAGATCTACAAAGTACTGCTGCTACTGAATAGCAACAGCATCGTGTCAGATCAGTCAGTCCAGTGTTGGATAGCAGGGCGCAGCACATTCCACTCAACATCAACGCTACACACCACCAAGACATTGCATCAGTACCGCTCATAGCTTGCGTAGAGTACATGAATGACTTACTGTGTACACATCCAACTACTGCACGCTATGAGAAGCTTGCTTTGTGCAGTACGGCATATCGACACGAACAAGCTGCAGCTGCAGTAGCGCATCGACAACAAATATAGCAGAAGTGTATTGAAAACACGCAGCAGTGTCTGCTGATGCTGCCAACACATGTTGCAGTAAGTCCTCGATACAGTATTGCCCCCACATGCTGTGTTCATACATGCAATGCTATTCACAGTACTACTGGAAGTCTGCTCACTTTGATATTGAAGTTAACCAGTGTCTATAAGATGAGCAGGCAGTCAAACACCACAGAGCGCAACATCAATGTGACACACCGTCGATTGGCAAGTACACGTCTGCTGCATAGCTTCGTAGTGCTGAGCTGCTACACATGTCAGCGACACTCACACAGCTCTTATGTGGATTGCTATCATAACTCCGTGAGCAAGCGTTGCGCATTAGCAGTGTTGCAGCACCATTGACGCAGCTTGTGCACGCAGTATCGAGCAACTAGCATGCACGCCATACTGCATGCATACAGACCGAACGAACACTGATACAAGCTATGAGAGAATCGCTTCGTGTGCGGAGCGTCAAGACAAACGAGTGGCGCATTCAGCACCCCTATCAGACAATGTACAGGCAGTAAGTGTATACGTAACATCAAGCAATTGCCTGTATTCTTGTCACATCTTACGGCACAGTGCCTGACAGAAGTGTAGGACTCAACTACTTGCAAGTTTAATGCTGCGTCACTGATGTGTGTGAACGGCACCTTACACCACTGCTGCAACTGAAGCGATACCGCATGACCTTTGCTGAAGAGTGATGCACATCAAGCACTGCTATAAGGCACACAACAAACTGGAGGAAGTGCACAGCAACATGCAGCAATGCATGCCAATGTTGATGAAGCACATATTGCAGCTGAACGCCTAATAGCAGTGTCGAAGTGAAGTCTAACTAAGAAAGCTGGCTGCATGATACACTAGATTAGTAGTGCAGGTGCTTCTATCAGTCAGTACGCATTGAACGATGAGCTAAAGCCATGCTCACTGCATGTGCGCGTGGCTCAATACTGAGGGCAGACTATAGTATGAATGTGCAGCGCTTGAAAACCATCAGCTGGCAGAAGCGTCACACATCTACTACATAGTCCTCAGTAGCGAGCTACAACACATTATACTAACAATGACACAAGTGTCGTGCACTTCGATGTGCTAAGCTTGTCTGTGGCAGTGGGTGTTATCACCAGTGACATAGCAAGTACAGCACAATGAAGCCAGGTTACTCTTGCAACGCAGTGCTCAGCGACTGTTGATCTGACATGATGTGCATTGCTGTGCACTAAAAATAGTGTCCGACATACACAAGTTGCAGCACAGTGCTCAGCAGCCAGTTGTTGTTATCACCTTGCGCAGCGCCAACTTTGTGATATAGTGGGTTACGTACTGCTTCTACGACGTTGATGCTTCTGTACATAATTGGTTGTTAAATTAACCACGCAATGCGTAATGTCTGTGCAAGATGTGCAGCCTGTTGCAGTCCTTAGCATGCACAACGGTATCCAAGCTATGCACTGAGTTAGTGTCACTTGTATAACTGCACGAGCCTACATGAGCTTTGGAACACAGACAATCAGAGTCATATTACTTGCTACTACGCGTCGAACCTACCGTAGCTAAGGATGTGTGCGATGATACTAGCTGTTCGCATCATCTCTTCACATCTAGATGCACGGTGCTCGACACTTAGCAGCAGTTAAAGACTCAAATAGCGCTGTGCGTCATACTGTGTGATTATACCGCCATAGCTAACAAAACCAAACAGCTGAGTGTTATTGTGGTGCAGTCACCACCATCGCGAAACGGCCATCAACAAAGATATGTGGCGCACGCTGCATCAGAACAGAATGCTTTACATCTCTCGGTGCGGCTTACTCGATGATGATGACAGTGCAGATCACAACTGCCCAGTTTGTAATGTGCATCACGTATAACACTTGATGTATTAATGCATACAGGCCACACACAGGCACAACCTATAACAGGATCGCAGTGTGCGACATGCGCAGCGCCAATGAGTAGCACATTTAGAGCTCCTATTAAAAGCGCTGCCCTTAGGATGTGTAGCAGTTGCTCTGATGTCAACATCACATCTAACATCAGAGTGCCTCATAGCTTAGTTGCTATGCGCTACTCATCTGGCATAGCACAGCAACTACAACACTGCTGCATCTGCAGCAGTCCTGCAATCACCGTCGACAGTCGACACGCTTGCAGCAACAAGCTAAGGTCATGCTCACCAGATGTGCATGTAGCTCAATGCTGTGGGAAACCAGTGTAATGTGCAGCGCCTGACGACCATCAGCTGGCAGAAGCGTCATACATCTACTGCATAGTCCTCAGTAGCGAGCTACAACACATTATAGTAACATTAACATAAGTGTCTTGCACTCCAATGTGCTAAAGCTTGTCTGTGACACTAGGCGTTAGTGACGCACCAGTGACGCAACAACTACAGCAGAGTACAGCCAGGTCACACTGACAACACAGTGCTGTGCAGCTGTACTCTGAGCATGAGCATCGCTATGCACCATTGATGGCTTATTGCGATACACATCCTGCAGAGCGTGACCTGGCTGCACAGTGCATACTGAGCGTTACATCGAGTTGCGCACTGCTCTTCAAACGTTGATGCTTCAGCACACGACTGCTATCATACGAAGCAACAAACTGCTGGTGCATAGCCACCCACTATGACACTGGTTACTTAAATCGTGTCGCCTCGTGCAACCCTTAGCATGCATACACACCATGCTGTGCGGTGAGCTACAAGATCATTGCTGTCTGTGACATGCTAGTGCACATGACTAGCACATCAAGGACTCTTATCAGCCATCAGGTGCTGTGAATGTGTGCAGCAAAATGCAGCAGTGTATGCTGCATTTGATAAACCACATGTTGCGCCTCGTGTCCTATAGCAGTGCAGGAACTGGCTACTCACACGCACAATGCTGCCGCTCTAAGGCAGCGTATCTGAGTATCATCTGGCATTAGAACAGCATGTACTAATGCTAAGTTTGCTGCATGCAGGCACACTGAAACGTCTGCAATAGTGAGCTTGAGTCATGCTAGCTACATGTAGACGCCGCTCGATAATGGTTGACAGTGGTGAGGGATGTGCAACGCCAACAGCCGTTTACCGGCGTAGAGTCACACATCTGCTGCAAGGCCTCAGTATCAAGCTACAGCACGCATAACTTGTAAGCATTGCACTCATGTCAACTGCTTCGATGCGCAACAGCCCTTTATAGAAGGCTCAATACAGCACCATTGTTGTAGCGACTACAGCATACAGCACAAAGGTAAAGCCTGCAACGCAGTGCTGACCAGCTGTAAAGACAAAACTTGATGTAAACCACTGGGCTTCAATCTAGCGCTCAATCATACATATTCTGCGCTTCTCTAAGACTTTAATGTTCTACAAAGCTTCTTGACAGTACTACAGAGAGTCTGTTCTATCCTTGCATCGATGACACCGATCATACGAACTGAAAGGAGCAGTTGAACAACGCTTCGTGCGCATGCAGTGTCGATGTTATGCAGTGAGCTGTGTTGCGTAAAATGGCTACACAAAGCTTGCAATACAGTATACAGCACTGACAACAAGAGTCTCGAAAGAGATGCTGCCACGTGTCGATGCAGGCGGTGGCAGCAGATGCATAAGATGATACTAGCTGTTCGCGTCATCACTACACATCGCCATGCACAGTGCTCGACATGCAGCAGCAGCAGATCATAAATCACATTGCATGCTGTCTGTTACGCCATAGTATTACACGGTACATGCACACTCACAGCCCTTCGATTTGCTGAAGCTTGCATGTGACAACGCGTGTCGTAACAGTAGGTAAAGTAACAAAAACAGTGCAGTGCAGTCAAGTCATACACATATCGCACTGCTGGGCACCTTGGGCACCGCTAAGCACGAAACCTGGCTTAGCGTGGCACACATCCTGCGACCACAGTGCTCAGCACAGTGCGAGCACACATACCTGGTTGCGCAGTGCAGACATTGCGTTACAGCACATCAATGTACTGCCCTTTAAACGTTGATACTTTGGCGCACAACTGCGAAATGAGACAACCAAGTGCTGATATACAGACACCCACTATAACACTACTGCCTTGTATCATGTCTCCTAGTGCAACCTTCAGCACGCATACGGTCTTCATGCTATGAGGTGAACGTGTTTGAGTGCACACGAGCTGCACACTAATGCAAGCTACAAGAGCATTGCTCTCTATGACATGCTAGTGCACATGACATAGCACATCAAGCACTGCTATAGGACAGGAGGGATATTACATGTGTACAGCAAAATGCAGCATTGTAAGCTGATTCTGAAGAACCACATCTTGCTCTCCTCGTGTCCAATAGCAGTACCGATTAAGCTACGCACACGCATGATGCTACCACACCAAGTTAGTGTGCGTGAATAGCATCTAGCTTTCGAACAGCGAATGCGTTCATTGTGGCAGCTGCTGTAGTGCTGCATGCAGGGAAACGTCGGCACTAGTGAGCTTAAGTTGTGCTCGCTACATGTAGATGCAGCTCGATACTGACAAAGCCATTAGCAAGGGATGTGCAGCGCCAAACTACCATTCACTGGCGACAGCGTCACACATCTACTGCAAGGCCCTCAGTATCGAGCTGCAACATGTACAATCTTGTGAGAATCACACTCATGTCAACTACTTCGATGTGCGACAGCAATGTCAAGAAGGCTCAATACAGTATGTTTCTGTTCAGTATAATGTAGTGCAATATGGCATACGGTGACGAATATTCAGCAGTTGCAACAGCGCATCAGAGGACTACTACGGCAATATGACAACATGCAGTAGTGTCCGCTGATGTCGCCAACACATCTTGCAGTTAAGAGCCCCATACGATTGTTCACACTGCTGTGTTGGTACGTGCAGTGCTGTTGCACAGTACTACTGGAGGTCTGTTCGCTTTGAGATTGAAGTGAACTAGTGTTCATAAGATGAGCTAGCAGTTCGTCCAACAAGGTTCGGTCTAGTCAATGTGACACATCATGAACTGGCAAGTACATATCTGCTGCATAGCCTCTTAGTGCTGAGCTGCTACACAAGCCAGCAACACGCACACAACTCTTATGCACATTGCTAGCACAACCCTGTGAGCAAGCGCTGCGGCTCAGCAGTGTTCAAGCACCACTAATGAACGAAGTATGAACACACAAGATCAAATACCTAACATGCGCGCTACTCTGCATGTATGCAGACCGCATACTGGCACAAGCTATGAGAGGGTCGCTTCGTGTGACGAGCGTAGTGTAAACGAGTCGCGTATTCAGCACCCGTATCGAACAAACTGCATGCAGAACTGTACAGTAACACCAAGCAGTTGCTTATGTCAACATCACATCTTACGACACAGTGCCTGATAGAAATGCAGAAATTCATCTGCTTGGCAGTTAAATGCTGCATCACTGGTGCGTGACTGACAACTTACATCACCGCTGTAACTAAAGCTATACCGCATGACGCGTTGCTGAAGAGTGATGCACATCACGCACAGCTAACAGGCATTCAAAATGTGTACAGCAACACACAACAATCCATGCTCATGTTGATGAACCACATGTTGCAGCTGGACGCCCGATAGCAAGTGTTGTGGTGACATCTGGCATTAGCATAGCACTTACATAATTGCTGGATCTGAAGCTGTCCTGCATGTACATTGTCCACTTATAATGCGTTTGCCTTGTGTGAAAGTCAACTTGCTACTGGCACAGAGCTAAGGTCATGCTCACTACATGTGCGCGTAGCCCACTTGTAAGCCTCAGCGGCTCACTACTGAGAGTTGCCTACACAGGATACGTGCAACGCCTAACTGTCTATGACTGGTGATAATGTTACACATGCGGTGCACGGCCCTCAGTAACGAGCTACAAACGATTCCAGTGACAACATAACAAGTCATGTGCACTGCGGTGTCGTGACATTGATGTCTTGTATCACCGCTAAGCAAGCAATAACAGCGTAGTACAGCCAGGTCACACTTGCCACACAGTGCTGTTCACACCACTGTCGAAAGGTTACCGCAATGCACCTTTGATGGCTCATTGCGATACACATTCTGCAGCCACTGTGCTCAGCACAGTGCATGCGGTGATACCTAGTTGTGCAGTGTGTAGTTTGCGCTACAATGGGTTGCGTACTACACTCCAAGCATTGGTGCTTCAGCACGCAACTGCTCAATGAGGCGACAAACCGGTGGTATATGGCAACACACTATAAGTGACGGATGACTTGTATCGTGTCTCCTAGTGCAACCCTTAGCATGCATACAGTCTTCATGCTATGCAGTGAGCGGGTTTACCTGCACGCAAACCGCACCTAGTGCAAGCTACAAAAGCACTGCCCTGCGTGACATGCTCATGTAGACTAGAACATCAAGCACTCTTATCAGACGTGAGGCAAACTGCATGTGTACAGCAAATTGCAGCAGTGTATGCTGATTTTATTGAACCACATCTTGCACTTCGTGCCCAATAGCTGTGCCCAGGTGCTCCTAGTCGCATTCGCAAGCACAATGCTGCCGCAGTATTCTAGTGTATTTGAGCAGCTTTTGGCATAAGAACAGCAAATGCAGTTATTGTGGCAGCTGCTATAGTGCTGCATGCAGGGAAACGTCTGCAATAGTGAGCTATAGTGAGCTAAAGTGTGCTTACTACATGTAGACAAAGCTCGATACTGATGACCAGTGGTCGTTAAATGTACAGCGCTCAACAGCCATTCACTGGCGACAGCGTCACACATCTACCACGTGACCTTCAGTATTGCGCTACAGCACATGCACCATTTTGACAAGCACACTCATATAAACTACTTCGACCTACGACAGCTGCGTAGAATGCTCAATACAGCCCTAGTGTTGTAGCGACTACAGCATAGTACAGCCAGGTCAAACCTACAACGTAGTGCTGAGCTGCTGCTTTCGTGGCTTATGTACACCGCTGTGCACCAACTTAGTGCTCAGCGATACACATCCTAACGCCACAGTGCTCAGTACAGTGTCGTAGAGTTGCACCTTGTTGCGCATTGCTGTGCATGCTTTATAGTGTGCTCTGAATTCCAAGATTACAAAGCTTGTAAGACAGCTGCTCGACAGTACTACAAAGTCTGTTTCACGCCTGCATTGATGACGCTGCTCACAAGTATCGTACAGTGTAGCGTTGGCCAGCTCTTGATACGCATAAGTCCTCCATGCTATGCAGTGCGCTATGTTGCTTAGATGGCTGCACGAAGCTTGTAATGCAGTATTTAGCACTGACAATAAGAGATTCTAGAGAGACGCTACCACGTGTCGATAAAGGTAGTGGCAGCAGATGTATAAGATGATCCTAGCTGTTCGGATCATCGGTTCACATCTAGCTGCACAGTGCTCGACACGCAGCAACAGCGCTCTAACTAGTGTTGCGCACGTGCTGCATGCTATGTGATGATGTCATACTGCGTATGCACACCCTTATTACACAATAGAGCACTTTGCGGACAGATGATGTTTACGTCATACGAACTCACAGTGCTCTGCTCGTGAAAAGATAGCTTACAACATGCACTTGTCACTATCGCCAAAGGCACACTGACAGATGTGTACAGTAACACAGCACTGTGCACTGCTCCACATCTCTCGCTGCGGCTCGATCGATAGTCCTAACGCACACTGCACTGGAACTGCTTAGTTCTGCAATACTGTGCCATATACAAGAGAGCTCACTGCTGCTATAGACACTGTAAGTTGCCTTACTCACACACCATTTCGTTTTATATCAGCGAAGTGTACACCTTGTATAGGTGAACTCGCGATACAGCTCGAATAATGACTTAGTACTGTGTATATATATACTACATACTGAAGGATTATACATGTATGTGTATACTGATGATCATTATGGTTGTAACTTTACCTGTGGTTGATGAATCTGCCAACACCACCTTTTCTTCTAGCATCTAAAAACTGTCCAGGCGCCAGCTGCATCAAGTATAGCTTAGACAGCCCACCACCAGCCTGTACATACATATAGTGTGTCATCATATAGTAATAGTGTACATATTGCACAACAGCTTATGCGTCAGCTCATACGTCAGCTATCAGGCGCATACTGGAATGTCAAAGCTGCCTCAAACAAGTACTGCTACTATCTGCATTGCCACTACAAGAGCCTGCATATGGGTTTCACCACATAGCAGTAGGAACAGTGTACACAGTGCTGCTATGATCACAGCTAGCTGCTGTGCTCTGCAGTGCGCATACTGCAGTAGCTACACTGCCCCGCAACTGCAGCACGCACTGCAGCATATCACAAGCACCAGCTGCAGCTGCTACCACTGTTGATTGCAAACGGTTTCTGTAACAGTAACAGCGCATTGACTGCTGCTCACCGCTTTCATTCTCTCTGCTTTCTGTCGTGCTCCAATGACTTCTCCAACATACTCAATGATGAGTTGATCTGCTGCAACATCTTCTAAAGTTCTTACACCCCACCCTTTTTCTCCTGCAGCAAACACTTCCAGCTATAGTGATAAAGCCAGCAGCAGCAGTAGTGCCAGCAGTAGTAGCGCCAGCAGCAGTAGCGTCAGCAGTAGTAGTGCCAGCAGTAAAGCCAGCAGTAGTAACACCAGCAGTAATAACACCAGCAGTAGTCAGGCCACAAGTGGTGATAGGCACAACACAATCATACAAGCAGAGAAGTACAAATGATTAGCTATGAGCATAAGACTGCAATAAGTTTAGCTTACACATTGCGTCAAGCCAGGCGTACAGTACAAACTATGCGGACTTTACGCGCAGATAATCACCTACTTACAACACACGGCAGTTGCTAGCAATGAACAATGGCTAACTTGCAGTACTGCAAGAATGCTCAAAGCTGCACTAAACTTGTTTATGTTCATGATTAGTATACCAAAAAAATTAGCATAATATAGCATGATAAGTAAGGTAAGCAGAGGGGATTCCTACCTGTACAAATTGCTGCCTCTGTATGCGCTGGTTCTGACAGCCGCTCCTGCAGCGTCCTTTAGGGCACTCTGTCCGCGCTGCATGATTGATACAGCTATCATCAACACAGGTGGCATCTCCACTGTGCCGTGACCTGCAATTGCACCGCGAGCCTACATCATCAGAATCGTAGTCATCGCTGACCTGTAGATTTCGCAAGGTTATGCAGCATCGCAGTTGTACAGGAAATGACGGCATTAGCGCGATTTGTGAGGTAGCTGTCAATGATGTCTCAATAGCAACCAGCTGCATTGCAATGCTTGTGAGGCGGCTGCACAACGTCGGATCTCGCTCAGCTCTGCAATCCGATAAGAGTACTACTTCGACTCACGACACTGCCACGCAATGCAGGAAACGCGGTCGCATCATGCACCAGCTTAGCATTATGCACTCAGCTGAGGCGCACTTGCCGAAATCTTATCGTGCGATTAAGGTGATGCTAAAGTGATGCAGATCGCGATCAGGCCACAAATATGTGCACTGGTGACACTACAAGGTTACAACAACGTTATAACACTGCTTTCGACTCATCATCATCAGGCTACCAAAGACCATCACAGACAA
>AXNI01013502.1:0-12724 GCA_000498555.1 Heterococcus sp. DN1 | reverse complement strand
GAGCAAGCGCTTGCAATAGTAGCATGAACCACGCTATGATGTTTGCACAATGCTTGCTAAACTCATGCCGATGCGCCTCGCTTCAACTGTACAATGTACTAATCCAGTGTTTACGCTACTGGTTGTGACATGCTATGTGTGCGCAGATCAACTGGGCTTTCAACAACAAGCAGGAGATGATCGACATCATTGAGGTTGTGTACAGAGGTGCACGTAAAGGCAGGGGTCTTGTTGTTAGTCCAAAGGACTACTCTACTAAGTACAGATACTAGACTGCAGCAGCAATACATACACTGATTATGCATTGCTTTCGTATACCACTAGCACACACTACAGCAGTGCACTGCACAGTTGAGTAAGACATTACGAGTAGCACCATGCAGAGGCATGCGTATATAATGAAACCATGTACATACGTAGCACGTAGTTCAGACACATGTCACCAGGCTATCGATTTGCTGCCGTTGTTGTTGTCTGGTTAATAGCTGTATAAGCATACACCGAAAGCAGCCTTCCTGCATGCGTGGAGTGCACTCGTCGAGGTTGCTGACATTTATTGACTGGTGTATTTTTTGATGTACATGTGAGCGTAGCGCTGCTTTGCTAGCTGCCTCGGTTCGCTGCTGCTACTGCTGCTGCTGCAGCGAGTCAATGCTGACTAATGATGGCTCTTAACAGACAGCGAGCAGCCGCCAGGCCGCAGCAGCTCGTGCAAGCTAGACTGCTGTTCTATACTCTGCTGTTGCTGCTGCTTTGCTGTTGCTGCTGCTGCTTGAGCACATTCGTGTACCACAGTTTGTCATGTGAGTTGCTGCGCAATTGCTGTCGCAGTGGCAGTCAGCGCGCTTGAACAGCTGTTTCTGGTATAATCACTGACGATCGATGCAGTGTGCAGGTCGTGCTTCTGTTGTTTGATAAGCTGCACTGTGATTCTTCGCACAGTACTAAGACATCACTCTGTGCTGCTGCCTTTGTAAGCCGCAATGCAAGTTTCAACCCTTGCACTGATGATCTGCAGGCGCTCAACTTGTGTTTTGCGGCTGCTTTTCACAGCAGCGTCCCCTCTTACACCATCTAGATAGGTGTAGATGGCATCAATTTCTCCACTGATCGAGCCTAGCTCTTTAATTAAAGATCCTCTCAGTGCTGCTGTAGCTGCTTGCTCCTGTTGCATAATGTATGCAAACGCAGGAAAGCTGTTCAATTATCTTGACCATCTTGATGCAATCATGATGCGGTAAGGTGCTTTCGGCAAGGCTGAACACTATGCTGCTAAACTACAAAGCACTGTGATAGTACACTAGGGTACCGCACAGTGTGTAAAGTGTATAGTATAGCTACACGTACCTGCTCTGGTGGGATAGTAGCCACAAATTTGTCTTCAGCATCTGTAAGCCATAGCTCATCTGCAGTAGTCTTGTACTCTCGACCATGCATCAGCCTCAGCAATCGCCTAAGATCACACTCAATGGATGCGACATCAACCGCTACAGCGTCAATCACAGCTGCTGCTTTGCTCACTCGCTTAGCTTGCTTGCGATCACAAGAGCGCAGCTGCCACCACTGCAGTCCAACGTTTGCGACGATCAATGTCAGCGCAGTACCAACAGCGAGCCCAAGCACAGTTTTGGGAGACGCCATTGCACCACGAGTGCTGTCTCTGAGCCCTGCTGTCTGAAGCAAGGAGAGCTCGTAACGCCAATTTGTGAAACTGTTTCGTGGGCAGCAGTGTGCTTTGTGCGTGCATCAGCCTCAAAGGAAGGACGGCCCACATGCCTACTGACTTCACTCGCCCTGTACCCCAGCGGCGACGGAGCAGTAGTCATGCCGGTGACTCCAAAGCGGATGGCACAACGGATGCCGAGGAACCTGTTGTAGCGCTGGCAACGAAGAAGTTGCAAGCTGCTGTCATTGCACATGCTAAAGGTAGCTTGTGCGTCCTTGTTGCATGATGCTCTGCGCGCAGTAGCACATCCAATTATAGCACAGCGCTGATTGCAAAGCTTATCGCCCCTCTTCGCTGTTCTAAATAATGTGACACAATACAGGCATTGCACCAAGCAGCACAGCAGTAGCACAGCAGCACCACATTGCTTACGATGCTGGACGAGGTGTGTGGCATCTCTTAGCAGAAGGAAGCCCTGACCCTGGCATACCAGCTGCGTCAAAAGAGCAACGCTTGCCCAGCGATGCATCTTGTGCAAGCACGCAACCTGCTTCGCCACAAGCATTAGCAGAGCAAACGCCTGCATTGCTCAAAAGAGTTGACACAGATGAAGCCTTACAGCAAGGCTATGAAGGCGGAGCGAGTGCTCCTGTGAACCGCCAAACTTCAAAGGCTGTGTCTGAGAGTGCTGCTACTGCTACTACTGATTTGTCACCAGGAAAAGTTGCAATTGCCAACGATGCAGTTACTGTAAGCAGTGCTGCTTCAGTGCAAGATGTTGATGCTGCTAGGATAGCAGCAGCTGTACCTGCACAATCGCATGCTAGCCAATGTGATGAAGCTTCCACAATCAATGACGAGAAACATGTTGCAGTGCTGAACAGTACTGGTACTCCTCCTGCAGCTATGCGGCCATCTGAACAGAACACTGCTGCAGCCTGTACTGATGCAAAGTGCAGTGGTGCTGCAAGCAGTGGCGAGCCCTGTGTGATGTGGAGAGGCGAAGCTGTAGCTATGCCTACAGTAACAGTTACTCTGTGGAACCACTGCAGTGTGGCTGACAAGACCAACGCTGAGATTGAACGCCCGCTTGTGGCTGAAAGTAAGTATGCATCCAACGCTTGCATCTTCTATGTACAGATTTAAGCTAGCACTGCAATGCGTTGTCCCTTTCGAAACGCATCACCTTGCATAGTATCACTGTTAGTTGATCATGCATTTGGCAGCCTCTTAGCTTGTACTAGTACTTACTAAATGATATCTGTGATGCTGGCGTGAACAGGCAAGGACAGCGAGCCCGAAAACATGCAAACAAAAGATAGTCTAGACAGTAGCAATGTCACAGGTGCTTCAGCGAGGCAAGCCAGTAGCGCTACTGCTGTACAATACTTTTTGACTGAGCCTTATCTAGGGCCGCTTGCATGCAGTACTACAGCAACAGTAATAAGACAGTGGGATAGCAGTAGTAACAGTGAGTCAAAAGCACAAGCTAAAGCAAGCAGTAGCAACAGTAACAGCGATGAACCGCAGGCTTTGACAATGCCTATACATGTGCCAAAAAAGCGCAAGCCTAGTGGCGCAGCTGCTGTTAAGCGTGACAGCAAGAGCTTGCTTGACAGTAAAGCTTGCAGTGATGGGGCTGATGACAAGAGTAGCAGTGGCGATGAGTTGATTGCAGAGAGCAAGGGCGATGACAGAGCTAACATGCGCAACAGTGCAGGGAAGCATGTTGATAGCAGGCATCGACAGTCGTACGATGCAGATGACTACAAGTGAAACGTGCTTATGATCAGCAATTGCGTTCGGCGACACTGTTCGCTCACTGCAAGCAGTGCAGTAGCAGCAGCTACTACTATTGGTTACAGCTCTTCTTAAGCGCGTGTGATGTGCACAAGCCATAGAAGTGATGTGCACGGTGACGAGCATCAGCAGCACTTGTGTTGTGTAGCTGCGTACACATAGGCTCACAGTATGTAGTGTCACATGCAGTGTCGCAACGAGGAGTTACCAGACAACGAGAATGCTCACATGCAGACCAAAGTAGTTGCTGACTGTCAAGTACTTTACCAGCGAGCACTACTAGTGTGTTACACTGCAGCTCTGTGCTAGCTGCTGCTGCGAGCATTTGGCATGCTTGTCTGTGTGCTACATCATTTCAAGCTCAAGCTGTAAAGCAGCAGTAAGCAGGGGGCACACAACAAGTGCGTCACAACACAGACAAAATGCATGCTCTATCAATAAGCAGGAGTTTCGTTGAATATAAATGCGCCGCTATATAAGAGGCTCTTTGTTGTGTTAGTGCAGATTTTTGGCTGCTGTTGCTGTGTTGATTTCTGAGCACTTTTGTGTTTTTGCGATAGCTATGCACTTTTGAACTCTTGCCACTACAACTGTTCTACTGCAATTACCACAACTGTTACTTCCGAGCACGTATGCGCTCTGGTCATCAGCTATGTACCAGCACGAGAGCAAGTAAAGCTCAAAGTGCGCTTCTTCGAACATGTACATGTGTAGTCTTCCTGCAACAGTCAATACTCACTTTCACTAATGCCACTTAGATGGTGATATTCAGCTACTCTCGCATAGTATTAGCTACTCTTTATAAGCTTTTTTGTGCTGTCATAAGCTTCCTTGGCCAATCGCCGTAGCTCCTTATCCACCTGTGTGCATACGTGCAAACCCAGTGTAACAAGACAAGGACTTGATGTTCAGTACAAGCTACTTCAACATTGCAGTAAGATACCCTATTGCCTTGTTTAGCGCACGAATAAGCAAACACTATGCATCAAAATATATGCACTTACGGAGTGCGATGCGCAGATCACGTGTGCTCGCGCACAGTCGATGCTGCTGTGCGCGTCTTACGGTCAGTAGATGCATACTTGCATCGCTGCAGCTCTGTTGTTATGCACACGTTACAAAAGTATGCTGTGCACACTAAAGTTTGCACAGAACTGAGCCACTGTGCTTGACAACCACATTCAAAACAGTGTCTTACGTCACTTTTTCTAGGAATCGTGCGGCAGTTCCTGTACAGCATCAAGTACAAGTTCAACCAGTTGCATCAAGTACAAGTTTAACCAGTTGAAGTAAAGCGTTACCTCAGGGCCTCCCTCTGCCACCATAGATGAAAAGGGCCCCTGCTGCTGAAGTAGCTCATGTGGATGTGACTGCTCAGTGACGCGCCCTCTCTCAAGCACTAGCACTTTATCACAGTCTATCACTGTCCTCAGCCTGTGAGCTACCATGATCACTGTGCACTGCTTGAACTGTGTGTGGTGAATGTGTTGAATGTGTGTGATAGCAGCAGTGCATAGTGCGTAAGCGAAGTGGTGTCAATTCGTGCTCTGTGCCAATACAGAAGCAGCAGGATAGCGTCACTACTGAAGTGAGCACACTGCTGTACTGCACCGTTCACTATATTGGTTATCAAATTTGCATCAGCAAGTCGCTATGGTGAGCAACGGTGGAGACATAACAGTTATATTTGGGTTGCATTACGTTGCGTACCTGTGAGCGCACAGCTGCTTGAATCAGCCTGTAGTCGTGCACAAAATGACAAAGGATTGCTACGTTGAACTAGTTGCTCGCGTAGCACTGCAGAAGCAGTAACCTTATGCAGGAAAACGATATGCGTCAACCACTACAGTGACTGCAAGCGCGTAACTGAGCATCACAAAATACGCCATTGCCATTTCACTGTGCAGCACAATTGATGACTGTCTACACACCAACATAAATTTCGATAGTATCAGTACTGCACGTACCCATCAGTGTAGTTATCAATGTTAGCAGTGGCCTCATCTAGTAATAGTATACGTGACCTCTGCAGTATAGCTCTAGCCAAACACAGCAATTGTCTTTGTCCAACTGACAAGTTACTGCCACTTTCACTGCGTATTTATGAAGGCGCCATTGCAGTAAGGAGAGCACAATGCAGAAGACTGTGATCGGTACTGGCATGAAGGTTTTGGCGCGCAAATCATTCACAGCTGGCGCGGTACACATAGCACTATGTAAAGCTGGAGGAAATAACACACGTTAAATTGATAAGGTCAAGTACAAGCAAGTACTGGCATACTGCACTGCAACAGTGACAACTGCAGCAATTCACGTGTACTACTTGATGAGCGCTGTGACATTAGCAGTGGTAGAATGTGTATCACGCCAGCTATATGTCCGCTCATGCTATGAGAGTATGCGATTGCTGAAACTGCAACAAGCTGTAATAAAAATGAACTCATGTTTGTAGATTGCATAAGTACCTAATAGGAGCACTGATGCCACCAGGCAGTGCACTAACATATTGTTTCATTTGCACACTCTCTAATGCTGACCACACCTGCTCATCTGTGAACCTGTCACATTTGTATATGATACAGAGTGTGTTGTGCGTAAGACAGTGCGCACAAAAGACAACTCTGACGACAACAGCAGCGGCAATACTGAGGCAGCTCACAAGCTAGCTATTCAACATGCAGCCGAAACACACACTCTTACAATTCATAACACACTACAGTCATCAGCTGGAATCTGCCATCAGCACAACCGCTCCACTGTGCCTACTAGCTAGCATACAAGTGGTCCATTCTATATGGCATGATAGAGTACAGCACACACATACCTATTGAAAGGGTCCATATTAATCCTCACAGTGCCACTGAATAGGAAGGGTGTCTGTGGAATGACACTCAATCTTGATCTTAGCTCGTGTAGCCCTACATCACATGTCTGATTAGTCGTGAGTGCAATGCAGTGTAGTATGGGCGTTGGCGAAAAGTCAATACATGTGTGCTGCTGCAGCGATGGTGCATGCTGGAGCTTAATGAAGTGCTTTCTGCAAGTATGCGCAGCATGCACATCTGTCATATGTATGCAACTACTGCTACCAAAGTAGCATGTTGTGCATGTTATAATACATGTGACGACAAAGTGTGTTGTATGATGTATGTAGCACGTACCCGTATGCCATCGATCTCAATGCAGCCCTTGCTCACGTCGTATTCGACAAGCCTGCAATACACAACAGAAGCAAAAGCACATCACGATACACATCAGCAAGGACGAACTGCTCTGTGCAAGCAGCAATGCGTTCACACATCGCACACCATTTCTCAATAATCATGCACACATCATAACTCATATACATACACTCTATCATAAGAGGTGAAACGTGAGACTGCAAGTGCAACAAGTTGAGGTAGAATTCACTGCCTAGTCGCTCTTGCCTGAAGAAACATGCAATCAGTGTGCTCTTGCCAGCTCCAGTTCTGTAGCATTAGTTGGTGATAGCATGCATGTTCACAATATTGTCAATAGGTCAACTCATAATGCACAAGCCAGCAGCTACAATGTGCTACACGCGTGATGTTGCTGCATGATACAACGGCATAGCAAGTCATAGTATTACGCGCTAAGCAGACAATAGGCCACAGCAGTATCAGGTGGCAGTTACAGAATGCAAGTACAGAACTCGCCTTCCTACAACACCAACAGTGCTACCAGGTGGTAGATCGAATGTTAAGCCCTGTTGTCATTACAATAGCAGTTTGGTAAGCAGGCACAGTACACCGACATGGTGGACAGTTGCAGTAAAAACATCAGTGCATATGTCAACGTCTCGCAAACTGCATCCCATGCGCTCAGGAAAACTGTCTGTACGCGGCCTACTGGAGGCACGTAAACTCACACGCAAAGTTACTACTCGTTCAGGTATGCGCGCGCTATCTGCGCACACCCATTACGATGAACAACACATGCTGCAGTGACGCCTCAAATGGTAATATCATTAGAGAAGTAGCATTGTATAGCACAAGCATTTAGTTACCTTTAGTACAGGAGGTAGGTGAGGCAGGTAGGATGCCCACAGATTAGTGACAGTTACAGCCCCTTGTAACGGCCAATCGGCAGGAGGTGACTTGCCAGGTAGTGACGTCAGTGCAGCTTCTTGTTCAACTTCACAGTATTGAAGTACTCTCTCCACTGATATGATCTGCGCAGTTGCAGCAGTAATGCAGCAGCAGCAGTGGTGTGTATTTATGGCAGCAGCATAGTTGTAGCTTAGTGTGTAGTGCAGTGTAGTACTGTAGCGTAGTATCCTGCAGCTGTGGCAGCACGCACTTGCAATAGCACGCAGAAGAGTAAAACAGCTACCTACAAGCGAACTACTGATGCGCAAAACACTGTGAGAACGGTGAATGGACCATTGTTGAGCGCACTTGATAACTTACATAGTGGCAATTGTGAGTGTTAATAGCTCAGTTATTACCTGATTTTCTACTTCAGCACTCTGCCTCACAGCCCACTGAAACAGTCCACCAAGCTGTATAACATATGTTAGTGCTGCGCCAAGCAGGCCTGGGTTGACACCTGTACTGTACTCATTCACTGCAACACTGTTGTTGTTGTTTGTGAATCAGTAAACAGTAGACAGTAGATAGTATGCATAGATAGTCATGTCAGTATTGTAGTTCAATACAAAAGGGCAGCAGCAGTTGCAAAAACGGGCTCATTGTGCAATGAGCATCAACAGAAGCAGCAACACCAAAAGCAAGACAGTAGTGTCGTGAACCGAATGCATGTATGTAGGCACTAGTGCATACCTGAAGAATGTTGTAGCAGCTAGTAGTATAAGCACTACCATGTCCAGCCTAAACGGCAGCACGCAGCAGCAGCAGCAGCAGCAGTAGTGGCGGTAACAGTGGTCAGTACTATATGTATATCATATCAGCGTAGAGGCGCAGCAAGCTGCCGCAAGTGACAGGTGTTAGCAACGAGCACATGCTAGACTAACTGCAAGGTGGATAGTGTGTGTTGAGTGCTAGCTCTTACCAGAAGCCAAGCCATCTGCTGCAGAACACGAATGCAAAGTATGCTCTAGTGTTAGCATCTTGACGCTCCCTAAACTCTTGCTGGAACCTCGCCTGCAGATGCGCAATGATGTGCAACACGTTGATCAACAAGAACAGCAGTAGCAGTAGCAGTACAAGCACACAGAGCGTCAGTTTGTCTGACTGCAAATGTGTTGTAATAGCAGTAACGTGTTCTTAGCATGCTATGCAGATACGTAGCAGATACAGTGTCGCAACAGTACGTGTAACTGTATCATCATTTGTCTGCTCACCTCTGCATTGAATGCTCTAACAGTGGCAAGTCCATCCAGAGTCTCAGTCAAACAGCTGTTGTACCATGTAGCACACAAGAATCACACACATGCGAGACATCAGATGAGTAAGTTGTGAAACACAACTATCAGTCTAATTCACATTAATCTTGGATGAGGCGCTACAACATAGTCGCCATGGTTATCGAGACGCTGCATTCAAGTTGTCAGCTGTTTACTGGGGTAATATGTAGTTGTTGATGTTGTAACTGCAAGTGAATGAACTAACCTGTACATAGGACTGCGTGCAACGGCTTCCAACCGCTTCAGCTCTCTACTAGTTGATAAGTACATCCTTACTAGTACTACAAACACTGCGCCTGCTGGTATCAGTGACAGTAGCACCCAGGGGTTTACTGCACACGCTAGCGCTATAGAGCCTGCACGTACATGTTTAGCATTGATTACAGCAGTGTCAGTAACAGTAGTTACAGTTGTCAACGCATGTGTGCTAGAGTGTGTAGTGTTCGCTCGATCGCAAATTTCTGATGCTGTCGAGACCTGTACTAGTTACAACAATGCACATTGCTGAAGCAGCGCAAGCACAGCTATACTGCTGGTGCATGTGTGTATAACTGTGCTGTGCTGTGGCTCACCTACAACCATGAGTGAGCACGTGATGAAGTCATAGAGTGTCATAGGTAGTGTATCATCCATCACACCCACATCACCAGCAAATCTATTGAGAATACGGCCAGCTGGCCTACTGTCGAAGAACGAGCTAGGTGCACGCAGTACTCGTGCTGTTTATATGTGTTTATGACAGTATGAAAACATATAAAACATGCATGTAAGTACACAAACTAAGGATACACGTGCAAACACAGTTGAGTGATATGACTTAACCGTACTTACATCTATACTGGGTACTGTTTATGTACATTTGAATCGCACGTGCACGAAGTGACCTTGTCGTAACAAATACGCGCGTCACTACTGCTGGCAGCGCTGAAAGTGTATATACATATAAACTGTGCAATCACTATTGACATGCAACGAAGTACCAGTATTAGAGTGCTGACAAATATCATGTGACAGAATTAGTGATAGGCTTACCAAGCATCTTGTTGTGTAGTCTGTGTGAAGCCCTAACCAGTGCCATGAATGTGCCAATAGACCTCAGTACAGACACACATACAGCTGCTAGCACTAGTCCAAGCAGGCCGTACACCCAGTAACGCTCACTCTGTAACGTCACATCAGTGATGCATTTGACAACGTACGATCGCAGCATAGATAAGAGATTACAGCATGAGATAGGTGCGATCGATGCTTGCGTGTGGCTGCACAGTAGCACTACTGCACAACAGCAGTGCATGAACAAGAAAGTGTAGCTAGAATAGCAGTTACTGGCAGTATATTTTAATCTGCACCATTCAGGCTGGCAGCAGAGTACTAGCGCACACACAGCAAGCAGTGACTACATCGAACGCTCAAAGTGCAGTACTGGTTGGTACAGCGTTGTTAGTGTTAGTGTACCTGATTAGTAGCGCGTGACCAGTGTGCAAGCCAGAGACTGACTGCTATGATCAAGCCTTGTCCGGCTCCTAGTAGCAGTAGTAGCACCACAGCAAATGGTAATCCTGTAGCAGCACGTGCATACTCAGTGTATGTCTTCAGTCTCACACTGCCACTCTGATTGGACATGTGCACAACAGCATAGAATTGATAATGAGCAGTGGGTCAGTAGTGCAGTGTGTAATATCGTTGAAGCATTGCAACAACTTGCATTGCTGTATCACTGGCTGCTCTTGTGCTAGTTGATGGGTATGCAATTGTCACACTGTGCAAGGCATCTAAGTTTGATGAAGGAGAGATCTCAATGCAGTGCTCTATTGCAAGCCTCAAACAAGTAGGCACTGAGAGTTGTGTTGGGAACAGCAGCGTTGCCTTGTCAGGCGCGTGGAGATGCAGCTAGCCGCGTAATGCCTTATTGATCCTGGTGGTTGTATGCAGTGTTGCTCAGCACTGCACAAGAAGATTCTATCTTGAGTGCGTCATGCAGGGGCTTTACTAGCGTGAGCGCATGACTCACGGCAGCAAGGCTTCAGCATGATCTACACCAAGATAGCACGCCTGAGCAGCAGTGCTGCTGCAAATGCTGCATTATCGTGTGATGTGCTCTGGGCAGTTGTTGCTTGCACAAAGAGTTGCGAGCAGCGCACTAACGCTGCATCGCAAGCAATGACAGGCGCTGGTGCGCTTGTGCCAAGGTGTAGACATTGCAAATGTACAGCTATACAGCTATAGCTCAGCCGTACTCAGATGCACACTTGCTACTGCAATCAGTGTCACTTTGCTGACTCTATTGTGCTTACTGGTGCAGGGACAGTAGCCATTGTGTCAAAGCATATCCACTGAGCATGATCTCGTTCTACTGTGCTTGACATGCATGCAGTGCACACCGCTGCCTGAAGCTGCTGGTGCTACTCACAGTAGACAAGCAGTCACAGGTACAACGAACGCAGAAGCATATGTCTGAAACAGTAAAGGAAGACAAAACACGGCTAAAGGTATGCTCACCGAACAGACCGCTTAATGCTCGCAGGCGGCGATGTATTGCGACTTCCATAAGACAACTGAGCTAAAGATTATGCGCGCAACCATGTACATCTCAGCAGAGTACAAGCACATGCAGCGCAGCGTTTATGAACACGATAAGCAGCATATGCACTGGTGCTACTGCCAGAGCATCATCATGTGTCCTGACTGTCTACCACTGCTTGCCTCTGTGAAGTGCACAACAAATACAGACAGCCAACGAAACCCAGCTAGATGCTACTAGCAGTGAATAAGAAATTCACATACTATGTGCTGTTCTGAAACACACAGCAGCAGGACGGACGTAGTATTGTCGCAGTGCCGTACTGTTGCATAAAGACAACTCACACTGCTTCTGTTTGATTGTGTATAGGCCGAGTCCTCGCTGTCTACAGGCATGCCTCCCTGTAGAGCGCCAGCAGACATAGACAGCGGCAAGCTCGCGTAAACTCAACGAACAGCAGCAGCAAAGCCTATGCTGAACAAGCCCTGATTGTCATACAGCACGCACTTTCTTGCGTATGATTTGTATTGATGACACAGTGACATGTGCTGCAGTGTCACTGCACTGTGTGTAGGTCTAGGAGTGCAGTAGTGCATGCAGTGCAGTAGTGCGCTAATCAAGGAGAAGATAGTAGATCCGCACAACAGTGTTGTGATCGATAGTACATCACAGTAGCAGCACACTGATCGATAGTGCTGTAAAGCCTCGGCAACATACTGGTGACATCAGCAGTTGGTCTTACAATGCAGTGTATTCACATGCGATTGGCGCCCAACAGTTGCTGCTATGCAGCTTGTCGCATCCACGTAAGCACACAGCAGTCTACATCTGCATCGGGCTAAGAAGTCAGACAAAAGACAAAAGCACACCAAGAGATGCCACAGACTCTTCTAAGCAAGATTGTTTTAATGACAACAATACGTTGTCAACATTACCTCAGCGAGAGCACCAGCTTTTAGTGCACTCGCACGCACAGCAGTAAGTCGTGTACGCAAGTCATATCAAGAAGATAGCTGCATTATGCATATCAAAAAGATAGCTGCATTGGCAGCCACTCTGGTGTAAGTTGAAAGTGTGTGCACGAGCAAGTGGCGTGCATTGTTGTATCGCAAACACAGCAACGTAGATTTGCCTCGCCTCCCACCATGGCGCAGATGCTGTTATGCCCGAGCAGTGCAGTTGTGCGCCATGCTCTAAGTGGCCTTGAATCGACACAGCTGCATCGTGACGCACTGCACTACACACACATCCACACACTGATCAGCAATGCTGCCTAGAGCTCTAAAAATGTACAGTAGTACTGGCACAGTCTGCTCTTCTTGTAAACAGCTTGCAGCATTCAATGCAGTAG
>AXNI01013385.1:0-10470 GCA_000498555.1 Heterococcus sp. DN1 | reverse complement strand
GCTTTGTTTGATGAGTGACTCGCTCTCCCCTGCATACGTCAGCACTATCTGCTGCTGCTGCTGCTGCTGTTCAGTACTAGTCGCTGCAGCTGTAGTGCTAGATGTAGTAGCCGTGCTAGTTGTAGCTTGTTCAAGCACTTGAACATCATCATGTAGTGCTGTGGCATACATCTGGCGAGTCACAGTTCTACCGAATAGGCTCAGTTTGATAGGTGTTGGCATATGCGGTACATCCACAATCCAGTCCTGGGTGTAGCAAAAGTTACAGCAAAAGTCACAGCAGTACACACCGTGTGTTAAGATTAAAAGCGTGAGATGAAAACATAGCTGGCGTAATAGCGCACAACAACCTGCAGTAGTGCGTACTTCAGTACTGTAGTGTTACTGCCAGCAGTAACAGCTTAGCAGCTAAGCAGCTGTAATGATATTAACAACCACTAGTGCAACTAAAACTCTGTGTCCAAACAGCATGCATTCATCAACGTATTTTACTGAGAATACATGTGTCATTTACCTGCTGAAATGGCGTGTCACGTGCAGTGCCCGGCACAAACTGAGCCTGTACGGCTAGTGACGCGCCTGTCTCTAAAACTCCACTGCTTGGTTCAAATACAAAGACGCCCTGTAACGCCTGCTTTTCAACGGTCCTTGTAACTGCTACCTTCATCTGAAACGGCAGCGCCATTGGGCTGTCATTCCTCAGTGTGAACACTGTCTGTGACGACGGTTTCACTTCAGGCATTACAGGCGTTACAGCGCCCTCTATAACTGCTGTGGTCGAAACGGCAGCAGCTGGTGTAACCGGTGCTGCAGTAGTTGGTAGTAGCAGCACAGGGTCAAAGTTCAACCTGCCATTCTGGAGTTCTTCAACTAGTTGCAGTTTTGGCGTTACACTTCTGCCACGTAGTTTAACACGTATGTCACCTACTCCTCCCTCGCGTGCTGCTATCAGTAGCGTCTGTGTTTTGTTGTGTGTAGAGTGTGCGTGTATAAGTAGTATGTACGTGTGATCATACGTAGCCGTGGTTGCTATGTTGAATAGTACTGCAGTAGCAGCAGCAGGCACAATATTGTTGTACAACTGTGAGAGCATTACTGCACACAGTTTTGAGGAACTGAGAGCAATGAACACTGCCCTTGCATAGCTTGGAGACAACTGGCAGCATGTACCATAGTACCATACAGTGCATGCGTTGTGCATCACAACATCAAAATAGCCTTATATTACACATATCAGCAAATGATGTTGACATACACGCACCTCACAAGCAGAGCCTTCTCTTTCTGGGGAGTACTTGACAGTTACAGATCTGAGCGTTTCAGATGGCAGTAACGGTCTCAGTGCTCTTACTAAACTAAAAGGTCCAGTTGCTGTCAGTCCTGATGCCACTAGCGTTAGAGCACTCTCGTTATTGCTATCAGTAGTATTCCCGCCTGCTGTAGCAACAGCAGTTGCATCAGTGGTATGTTGTAGTATAGACAGTGGTAGTGGCAGCAGCAGCAGCATCAGTAAGAGTTGATATGTAGTATGCGTGCACACGAGTGTGTGTCACTAGCGCACTTGTTCATCAGCAGTTGAATAAGTACTCTGTGCGTAGCGCAGAGCAACGGATAGCTGTAACGTACACATGCATCTTGGTCCCCTGACACCATACAGTGCGGGCAGAGCTACCGAGACTTGCACAACAAGCTCAGTTGCTGCCTGATGGTAGTTGTACACAACGCTCTGTTACGAGCAGAAGGGCACACTACAGCAAGGTAACGTACCTGTAGCATCATACTGCAGCTGCAGCACAGCAGTGCCACTGCCTCCAACAGCCACATAGCCAAAGTCTAGCGTCTGTGCATCACAGCCCAACAAGCACAGTTTGCGAGCCAGTGTGACTGTCTGCACTTGAAGCACCAGAGCTGGATGCGGCTGCTTTGTTGAGCTTGCTGCCACTGGCTCGATGTGAAAGGGTATATACCAATTGCCGTGTGTGCTGTGCGCAGTGCGCTCAATACTGCCCTCATGAGCTGGCGGTTCTACGGATCTCTTAACGGTTCGCTTAGCGGTCGGGTCTGTGCCATCGGACGACGGTTGTGCATCAGTTGGCACTGCTGATGATTGCACTGCAGCGCTGTCAGCAGGCCTGAGTTGTGTACAACATGTCAAGTGCATAGAACGCACGTTACTCCTCGATATAAGAGCCAATGTAAAGAAAAGTGTATTATACAACATAGGGTGCACGTGCGCTGCGAATACGCATATCGGTGCCACATTTGCGATGATAACATAATAGCAATGTGGTTATAGCGTCTGAAGCGAGCAAGCACACACATTGCTGAAGTGGTCATAGTGTCATAGTATCAGTATACTGTAGGCACTTACATATCAGCAGTAGCAGTAGTTTCTGCAGTGCCAATGGCATCAGGATACTCAGTGCTGGCAAGTTTAAAAGGCGGCAAGTCACTCTGCTGTGGCGAAAAGACAACTTCAATCCTCACTGTTTCTCCGGGTTTCAATTGTGCAACCGTTGGGCTAACGGTCAATCTAGACAGTAACGGACTTGGCACTACCAGTTCATAGGTGTGCGTAGAAGTTCGGGAGCTGTTATGCAGTGTGACGCTCTCACGCACCAGGTCCCCTGGGCACGCAGCCTATGTGTATATGTATATGTATGCAGTATACAGCCGTGCATGTGTATAACACAGCGTTGTGACCGAGTGTGAGTTGCTTGCAGTATGACAGGTAAAGAGTTTCATAGTGCATCGCACGATGCATCTACATCATTCGGGCAACTGCAGAACACTATCAACCATTGTAGAGCACCTGCGGAACACAATCAACCATTGTAGAGGTTCAATTGCTTACTTTGAGGGCTAGCACAGTGTGGCCGAGCTTCAAATCTGGGTCGATGCCTTGACCGATGCACCTCAGCAAGTGACTTGCCACAAGATCTGTTTTCAAACACAGCTGTGTGCTCAGTGCAACTGCACTTGTAGGAATGTACCGTACTTCAACCTATTGAAGTTATAGTAGTAGCAGAAAGACACAGCAGTGTGTGACTATGTTAGTGTGCTTTGTGCGATGTTAAGCAGTATATGTGAGCGCGTGCCAAATGACATAAGCATCTGACAAGCTACGATGTGCTATTGTGTGCTTAGTATAGCTACGCAGCAGTATCTCTTTGCTCAATGGTTAGCATAATTGGCTACTTTGTGCATTGCTAGTCTGTTCACAACGTGCTGTAAGCCGCAGTTTGCAAGGTATAGTGCAACAGCGATGATATAGAATGCTGCAGTGTGTATGTGTATGTGGTTATCACTCACCTCAAGTTGTTCTTCAGGTAGTAGCGTGCCAAAGCCGTCATTTGGCTGCACATCAAGCTCTGTTGGTCTGTTTACAGTGAAAGTTGTGCACCAGCAACACCAAAGTTATACACATCAATAAGCACACACAGACTTGGTCACAGTAAGCAGCATGCGGATTGCACGCAAGCACACATAAGCTAGAACCATAGTAGTGACAGCAACAGCAGCACTGCAGTAATACTGGTAGCATAGCGCCACTTCTTTTCTTTTGTAGTACAACCGCAAGTGTGCATGCATATCAGCATGCCCTATACGCTTGTACTATTAGCCTAATGTACCTGTTAACAAAGGCGAACCGTTGTGGTAGCCTGCTGTGATTGATCAGAGTGACCCGCCGTACAGCTGTTTGATTAGTACAGCACTGCCCAAAGTCTAATCTGGCAGGTATGAACTGTACACTATCGGTTGTCAGTTGTGCACGCAGTGTCCACCACAGTGGCAGCACCTGTTATATCATGCATTATAGCATGTGTGCGTTAGTATATGGTAAATTGCGTGCACAACATCTGTAACAGTGAGACAAGCAGAGTGTCCCTCGCTGTGTGGCAATAGCGCAAAGCGATACAGCGAATACATGTGCTTGGTAGTGCACAGTACAGTGCATGCATACGTGCAACACTGCACTAGTCGTCAAGTACAAGTACAAGCACTTGCACAAACACGTTACTGCTACTATGCAGTACCAACTGTCACTCAATAATGAAGCATTGAGACAGCATCCAGATCAATGCGTCGAACCAATCAGTTACCTGTCCAGGAACTTGAAGTCTAACAGGAACTGCAATGACGTCACTGTCTGACGTGGCATAACCCGCTGACAAACACTTGGCTAATAGCTCACTATCGGGTCTGAACCGTACGCCAAGCTCCAGTGTGCACCCAGCTTGCACAAGCCCCTGTTAGCAGTATGCATGTTGAATACAGTGAGTCATTGCATGCATTCAGATGCTTCAGAAATGTAGTATCTGATAACCAGATAGTCACGCGAGTGTAGTTCGTGTAGTCTTAGACACAACAAGTAGCACTAGTATGACCAGACTAGTGTGTGAGCTGTCCACATAAGATCAGCTTAGGTTGGTCTAACTGTAGTAAGTGCAATTGCAATCAACAGCGCACTTAGCTACAACTAAACCATAAGTATACAACATAACTGTATGTGCAAGTAGACCACTGTGGTCGTTGACGCACCTCAGAGGGGCTCAGGCTCAAGCATGACGCCAGCAGCGGTGGAGCTCTCGCTTTGAACGCAACAGCACCAGCAGCAGCCTCATTCCTGACACTCAGTCTGCTAGTGTACAGCCGCTCAGAGCCAGCTATGCAGCACTGCATATTCACAACTACATGTTTGCCTAAGACGTTGCTTTTACAGTTACTTTGACCGTTGCTTTTACCGTTACTGAGCGGAGAGTCACTCTGAGTCGACTTCNTCAATGTTGAAGTCGTTGTTGAAGTAGAGCGAGCTGGCTCTGCTAGTGATTGACCAATCAGATACAGGGCAGGTGCAACTGCACTTGCTTGAAGTTTGAAGCTGTGAGGTGCCCCTCCACTGCTGAACGTCACAGTGTACTCCTGTGTGTGAAATATAGTATAAGCAGTTGCAACTGTCAGCACAGTGCAGTCTATCATTCGGCCACCGCTAAACTCTGATGTGACCATTAAATGTAAGCAGGGTCATATATGCTTCTAATACTTCTACTTCGAATAGCGTGTTGCGCACCGTACTGCTAACATCTAATAGCAGCACAAGATCAAACGTGTACTGGCATACCAATACAATCGCAGTGGACCTTGTAACTACACGTATACTGAGAGCTTCACCTGAGTAACAGTCCCAACTCTGTTGGGTGTGAATGTGATGACGTGGTCAACGGTTGTGTGAGGTGGCAAGTCACCATGTTCAACCAGTTGAAGTACAGGTTTGCCGGACTGCAGCGCATCCATTGCTGCCGAGGCAACTGCAGCACACTTACGTAGCAGTGCAGCTTCTGATGACTCTGCTGCTGCGGTGTTGTTCTGGTCAACTGTAGTGACAGTGTCGTCACCAATACTGCCAGCTGCTGCGTCTGCAGTAGCAGCTGGTAGTAGCTCCTGCATAAGTGTGCATAACAAGAGTGCGTAAGTACGGATGTGATTACAACAGGCTATAAGATCAGTTGTGGGTATTGCTAGGCACAGTATACCGTGGAGCATTGGCAGCCTTATCCGGATTTTGCGGCGCAATCAGTTATGATACTGCTACAGATGCGAGGCACACCAAGCACACTGAACTCGTTACACGGCATGCATGTATTGACTAACCTCGCTGCTGTCAGCAATCAGCAGAACTGCAGTAAGAGTACCATTAAGTGCATCACTACTCTGCTGTTGCTGCTGCTGCTGCTGTGGCTGGTGTGCTGCTGCTGCCGCAGTAGGTACAATGCTGTAGCTGCAGGGCAGGGCGCCGCCGTTAGTGATCTTTATAACGGCCTGAAGTGACTCACCAACCACAACTGGTTGCATTTCAAGATGTGACACACTAATTGATGGAGCTGCTGCCTTAGGACTGCACTGTATCGGTATGTACACCTACGTATACCAATAGTCGAGCAACAGTAGTGTTAGGGATGTGATGATGTCAACACTGCTGTGCTTTCGTGATAGTTGGTGTGCAAGTGTATGACAGTGAACAGAACAAACTACTGAGGTATATGCCCAAGAAGACTTTGAGGCATCAACACAGAGCGAACTTATGATGCATAGTAGTTTTTTTTTTGTTTTTGCAACACAACCACTGCTGCTGACCTAACTACTGCAGATTCAAATAGACAATGCAACATCCTGTATTGGCTACCGCGCAACACTCGCACAGTAGACAAGGTTTAGCAGTTCAGTTTAGCAGTTCAGTTCAGCTCACCGGTCCTGTTTCAGTCCGCAGCAGCAGCTCAGTGCTGATGCTCTCGCTTGAACTTGGAGTAAAGGCTACTTCAAGTACGCACGTTAATCCAGCACCCATTCGTCCGGGTCTCGCATATGTAACATCAAATAAGCTGCGGTACTGCAGTGGCAGCTCCTGCACTGCAAAACTGTTTGACAGTGTGTGTGTTTGACGAGCAAAGAGAAGTTGTGGTATGTATATCAAAGTTAACAGTAGTGTCAGCATGCGCTACACATGTATATGCGTACAGCATATACTCATATAGGCACCGTACAGTGCCTGCAGAGTGTCAGCCCTACCAGCAGCACACATCAGCTTGTAACACGACTTCTACTATAACACTTGTTGTTAGCTAATGTATTCAAAAATACTACTTATATACTGCTAATCAGTATCACTGATAACTTGTGTAAATGCTAGGTGTACCTGTTGAATGTGAGTGAGACATTAGTAAGCACCACTCTCTGCCTGTGCACAGCCCCTACAGTAAAGTCAGTGAACTGCACAACACCAGGACGCGCCACAAATGCACTAGAACCCTCATACACAACGCCCCCAGCAATCTGCGGTACACCAGTGTCCAACCGCTGTTTGTGCTTCTGTACCGCAGATTTCAGGGCTGCTGCTTCTGCGTGCGTCAGTCCTCTGCTCACAGGACTAGCCGTTGCAGGATGCGAACTTTCCGCAACAGCAGAATCTGCCGTGGAAGGCCGCAGAATGTTCTCAGAAGGGTCTTCGGACTGATGCTCCTCTGCAGGGGCAGTGTGCGCTTCTCGTATCAGCGCTGTTTGATGATAGTGTTAGTATAGTGTAAGCAGCGAGCGATTGGACACACTCAAGTGAGCCTACTTGGTGCGCTCTAAGGTGTCACTACACTGCTTGGATGCACTACGAGGTGCTGCGTTGATGTGTAACAAGCGTTACTTTGTGCACATATGACAGGGGACAGCTATGAGCACTGCTACTGTAATCAGCGTACTCAGCATCAAAGGCAATTGCGCGACACTGGCAGTACATTAACAACAGCTATGCAGCTAACAGCGCAAGCCAAGCACTCACGTTGTTTCTGCTTTGGTATGAGCCGCTGGTACTGCCCAAACTGCTGCTGCTTTGAAGTGCTGTCAGTTGAAGTTCCTAAAACTGGCTCTTTGAAGTGACGCGCCCTAACCTTAGCAATAACAGCTGCTAGTGCTGCAGTGTCTTTACGAGGGTTCTTGCCAAGGCCAAATGAAGCATCCTTGATAGTGGTCACCTGTGTGTTTAGCGTGCATGCAGACATGAAAGTGTACAATTCGCAGTTGCATACAGTAAGCACACATATAGCTAGTAAGAGTGTGCCTATAGGGTTATTGTGGCAGCAACCGCCTTCCTTCAATCATGCATCATGGTCCAACATGTACACAACATCAAAATAATTCAAAGCGGCTCAGCTGAGCGCACACCATTCTGCAACACACTCGTGACACAATCACAACACGAGTTAGACAGTACAATAGCAGTGCATTGTTGAATATCATCTTACTCACTTGACTTGGCTCTATTCTGTAAGCAGTGCCTGCCGGGTCTAGTACTGTCCTTCCGTCTGTAGTAACACTTTTTAAATAAGCTTCATCACGGGCTTCTGTGACTCGCCTCCCTAAGCTTTTACTGTATACTGCCGCATACTCACGTGCTGTGCGAGCTTTGGCATCCTCTTTTGCACGCCTTCGTGCCTGTATGTGTAGCACATGTAAGCAGTGCAGTGTAGTGTACAGCATAAGCAGTGCAAAAAGTGTAGCAGCACTGGCAACAGTAGCACCAGTAGTGCTACTACAAGCTGTAACTGGCAGTGAAATAGCCTAATTTCTAAGTAGTTGGTTCTCGTGTTGCTGGTGCAGCTTATGGTTCGTATCTGCTGCTTTACGCTGTCACCAGTTGCACTACTTGAAGAACCACAAAGCACATGACTGCAAACTAGTAGCTGTACTTATAGCACTGTAGTGTACTGCATGGATTAATATAATGTATACTGACCTCTTCTGCCAGCCGCTCAGCAAGTGCTTGCTCTCGCTCAGCTATGCCTCTGTGAGGATGAGCATGTGCGTACACAGTAAACACGATGATGACAAGATGAGTCGCTACATTCGCGATAAGCCTGCAAAAGCGCAGCACCTTATCCTAAATGGCAGTTCAGTGACCTCTACACAGTGTCATTCGCTCGTACTTTGCGAGCTTAATGGCCACATATCAAAGTCTGGGCACAAGACTTCGAGACCCTTAAAATGATTGCTATTGTAGTGGTGATGCAAAACTGCATACTAGAATCAGAACAACAATGACGCAGCTGTGCGGCAGTATATTAGCCACATAATTCTGCAAGGAAGAGTCACCTTCTCTGTTTAGCCTCATCAGCCACAGCAGCAGCATCCACTTCTCTCTGCCTGAAGACACTGTGAGGGTTGAGCCCTTTAGACAGCAGTGCACCCGTCTCAGCGCTGTGTGCTGCTGCTAGTGCTGCTGTGCGTGCTGCGCGCCGTGCATTGGCACCCCTCATTAATGCTGCTGCTGCCTGCTTGTGCCACACAGCAGTGGTGGTAGTAGTAACAGGCATGCTTGTCAGTTCGAACATGCAGCGCTGTTGTGGCTGTTGTGTAACAGAGTTCATAGCCTAGACTGACGCAGAGCTGTACTACTGATCGCTTGGTTGCTTGATTGCTGAGGCATGCAGTTACAGTATATGCACATGCTACCTGCAGAGTGTTTACGAATTCATACAGCTGCTTACAGTAATGCAACATTATGTCAGGACTACGCTACCACTCAACAGCTGAACGCCTGTATAAACATTAGCAATGTCTCATCTGTACATAGATAGACAATGCCAATACCTAGTACTCAAGCAGTGTTACCTCAGTGTCAGCTTTCAGCTGCAGGATAGCTTCTATTCGATCATTGTGACGGTCAGCAGCCTCTTTTGATGACATACGTGCCACGTCATCACGAACAGCTGCCAGCTCAGCAACACGTTGCAGTGCTGCTGGCCTCAGCTTCCTTGTTGCTGCTACCTGTTGCAGTGATCACAATTGCAACATCAGAGTTACACATCAGCACGAGAGCCAGGATCTTGCTTACAGCACATTTCTCACTGCTATATGCTGGCCACCGCTCTGCAGAGCACTGCAGTAACCGCGTCGACAGCACAAGCTAACGATTCAATCCCTTAATGCTACCGCAGTAACAGTCTATCACGGCTTGTGCTCGACATACTTGACTGACAATGCTTTCAACAATGACAACTGCTGCAATTGACATTGGTTGCTCTATGTACAGTACAAGGCGAGTCACCTGTGCTTGGGCCATAGCTGCAACAGCTGCAGACCTCTCTTGCTGCCCTACCTCTCTCTTCACAGCCTCTCGCTGCAGCCGCTGCTGCCTCTGCACACGTGTCCGTGCTGCTGCTGCTAGTGCTGCCTGCTCTCTGCTCTTCGCTGCTGCCTGAGCATCTTTCAGCAGGCGTGTTGTTGGAGCAGCAGTTGCAGCAGTACGGGCAGCAGCCTCAGCGCAGTGCTGTGCTGTCTGCAGGGACAGCAGTGCTGCTTGCGTGGCAGCAGCCTGCTGTGACGTGGCTGCTGTTGCGCTGACGTCAGCCTGCGTCACCCTCTTCAGCTGCAGTGTGTGTACGGTACATCACATTATGTGAACTTTACTGTCAGTGTCTGATCGACTCTGTAGGGCTTTTGTGCATTTCATGAGCTGCTGCCATCTAGTTACGTACGCGGAGGACACGTTCTAAGCTGCAAGCAATGAAGCTTGCAGTAGCATTGAGCTTATTAGTTCATTGTTAGTGCTCGCCATAGCATTGAGCGTGTCACTTCATTGTTAGTGTGCATTTACACACTACTGCTGTACGACCTTACCTCTTTGACTGCACTGTCTGGCTGTGCGCTAAGTCCCAGAGGCTGGCCTGCAAACCACTGCTGCAGTGCAGCACGCTTGTTAGCTGCTGCTACTGCTACTGCTGTCAGCTCTTTGTGCTTCACAACTTGTGCATCATATATTGCCTGCGTGACACCAATGATTGAACAATTCCATTTAAAATTCAGTATGCATTTTCTGAAGTATGCGCACTATTAAGAAGTGCTTCAGAGTGATGCTGAAGCAATTGAGCATCACTGTTGACTGGTACGTAGCGCAAGCAGTGTGTACGCGCTGGGGTAGTGCCA
>AXNI01013366.1:0-20222 GCA_000498555.1 Heterococcus sp. DN1 | reverse complement strand
CCTCCCGCTGCTGCTGCCCTTGCGAGGGGGCGACAGGCTGGCCTTTGAGCGGTGCCGCGCAGGCAGCGTTGAGTCAAAGACTCGGCGAGCTAAGCTGTTTCTGCGACCTCCTGGTGCCTGTGCGACTGCCTGAGGCTCTGTGACAGGGCACTCAATTGCACCGTCTCGCGGCACAGGGGAGACAATGCTCAGGCTCTGCTGTTGCTGCTGCAGCTGCAGCTGCTGCTGCTGTGGAGAGGACTGTCTTGGCGAGAGCCGCTGCAGTAATGCCGAAGGTGATGCCTGCTTGATGAGCTCCCACGCTTGCTTGCTGTGTGAAGGAGAGTTGCCTCCATCTGAGGTAAAGCCATCATCTCCTTCATCAACCTGCATTTGGAGCCAATTATAGGCAGTCCATCAGAATATGTGTGAGCACAGTTACGTGTCAAAGCCAAATTAGTGTTCAGTGCAACTCTCGATACCTGAATGATCAACTGTCGCCGCTTTGATACTGGTGGGGAAGGAGGTGCCTGAACTGGTGCAGCTGCATGCGACGCTGCTCCAGAGCTGCCTCCAAATGCGCTCTTCAGCCGCGATGCTTGCTTCATTGTGCTTGCAAAACAAAGCTGTCCCTACTGCCACGCTGCTGCTTCCAGGTGTAGGTTGAAGCGTAAAAGCTCCTAACCCTATATCTGTGCATCTCAGTGCTCCAAGGCTCCCGCTCAGATGAGATCGCAGGGGAAAGGATTGTAACGCCAAAAATGTGCGTGTTGTGCGCGCAAAGATCCATCCGTTGCGTGTGAGCTCTTCAGCACCTCATCGAACGTGTTTTATAACGTGTTTCTTATGGCAACACTCATACAGTTACTTACTTCTTCTTGCTGGAAGCACTCTCAATTTTAGTACCGCCATAGTGAATGGGCGTATAGCGGCAGCAGTACGTGGTGTTTTGACCTCATCGATGCTGTGCAGTGTCTAGACAATCTGACAAGCAAGCAAGCATCAACTTGTGCGTGCAGAGCTGCCGAACGCAGCTGCGCAATGTGATTACACACCAGTACACAAAAATGAGCTTGCTGCTGTACAGCACCAGTACATTACACCCCTTTGTACACACGAATCCCATCACAGCACTACACACTTGGCACTGCACCACATCGTTACGCTGCGCTTGACAGCAAACTGACACACCAAAACATACAGCCACGCTACTGTACTGCACTGCACTACTGCATCTCTTTGCCCATGAACTTCCTCTTGCTGAAGAACTGCCACCATTTGCTCTTAGTGCCATCTGCAAAGACTCTATCTACTAAGCGTACACCCAGCTCCTCTCTGCACTGCTTCATGTACGCCTTGAACTTGTCTAAATTGCAGTATGTGAAAGAAAAAGCAGCGCACAAGTGTCAATCAGCTGTAGCAGATGTTGCAGCAGATTGGCACTTGCTTGAGACAGCTATGCCATTGGGTAGTGACGATTATAGTTTCATGTGGAATCGAGCATTGGTTGTATGCACTGTACACCAGTTTGATCTGCTGCTACTACCAAGCGAGTAGAGCACTGAACAAACGCTCGACAGTTCAAAGTTTCTGCAAAAGTCATGCTGCAAATGTTTGCAATTGGGCTGCTCATGCACTTCGTGTACATACTACTGCTATGTGTTGTGAACCGCGCTCATTGTACAGCTAGTGGTATTGCATATGCGAACAATGCACACAAAATTATCTGAGCAGTAAGATTGAAGAACTCACCAGCTTCATCTCTGCCTTGTGGAGCTGTAAAGATAGTGCCTAACTGCCAGCCTGCCTCTCCTGGTGCTGCAAATGTCTTGTTAGCCACTTGGTACAGCGCTCGATTGGCTGCACAGTCCAGAGCACAGCAGCGCCACAATGTGTTCAAAAGCAAAGCAGCAGCACATACACATGAGTAACAAAGGAGGGGCAGTGCGCTTCAGCTTGTTCAACGCGGTGAATGCTGGAGCAAGAGGCAACTTGCATCACTAGTTGTAACAGAAAACTATGAATCGTGGCGCTGTGTGTTACAGGAAGGTAAGCTGCAGGCAGGCTGGTGATGCAAGCGCACACTCACCAGCTTGCTTGTCGTCCACGCGCTCAAGCTCTCGCAAGCACTGCTGCGTGTAGAAGGTCAAGTAGATGAGAGTCCTGTCTGCTGCGCTCTCAATGCTGAAGTTGCGGAACATGACGTTCGCTCGAAAGTAGAACAGGGTCTCGTCAATGATGTCCTCTTGCTCAGCTGCGTATTAGCACAACAACAAGCATTGTTGTCGTGAGCTGAGCTGATGCAAGGGGGGCTGCAGGCGTGTCGAGACCGACGAGTTTAGCTAGTACCTGAAGATATTGAGGGTGCAGGGCCTCTGATCTTAGTCTTCAGCGGCAGTAAAGCACATCCGCACACCTCTTCTACTGCATCGCCTTGCAGCTTGCTGTGGTATGCAGGCTGGGCACAACAAGGATCAAGTGCAACACACACAAGCAGAAATGAGCGCCGCTGATGCTCACAGCTTGCAAATACTGCACAATGCTGAGCAACTCACCATACTTCAGCTGTCTTGCAAGCTCCCACACAAGAAAATCCAACGTGTAACGCCAAATATTTTGGATCTTGCGTTCAGCCGAGTGCAGCAGTGTGAGGGCTGTGAATCCGAAGTAGTAGCGGTGATGACCTGTACTTAGCCTCCAGAAACAGCTAAAGCTGCAGCACTTGCGAAAGAAGCATTCTCCTGTTCTGTAGGGAGCTATGTTCAGCAGAGGAGGGGGCGGTGAGCCTCTGTCGCCAGGCAGCATGGCGCTAGCAGCATTGTCTGCTGGGGGCATGGCAAGAACAAAAGCAAAGCCAGCAGCAGCATCCTCAGCAGCAGGAGGCGGCGAAGAGAGCACAAGCAAGGCACACAGGAAGCGCAGCTCAGTAGCAGCAGCAGCTGGCTCCCGATTTGCACGCATGGGCAGCCATCTGCCTTCTATGTCTGCAGTGCACTCAGCTGACAGGGCTGAGCCTGCAGCAGCGAGCAGCAGCAGCAGCAGCAGCAGAGTGCCTACAGGAATGCAGCCACGAAGCAAGCCTATGACATCAGCACTGAGTAGGCAAGCATCAGCAATGAGCAGTGCTAGTGAGCGAGATGAAGTGCCTGCAGTGACAGCTGCACAGCTGACTGCGCTGATAGGAGCACAGATTGAGAAGCTGCTGCCGAGGGGCACTAGCATGGGCGGCACTCGCACAGAGGTCAGTGGTCACATATATGCAAATCCCATATGTGCATCATGCAGTATTTGAGAAAAGCTTACACTATGTCAACTTATACTTGTTTAGAAGTGGCATAGTATTGCTACGATGTAGAGCACTGCAGAGAATGCAAGTCAGCTAGCTCAGGCATGCAGTAGTATGATCAAGATACTGTATACGTGTTATTCTGAGTGCAGCATCTGGGCGGAGTATATGACGTACTAGCTCAGAGCTACGCATATACTTGAGCACAGCACAGCACACTGCTACCCTTGTCTGCCAAAGCGCAGCCGCTGCGCATAGTTGCATTTAGGCACTACTTGTAGCAGTGTTTCTAATACAGCATACATACTGGTGCTTCCTGCTATTTGAACTGCATACACAATAGGTGCTAGTAGTAGCGCCAGTGCGGCGCAGAGCAGGGGAGCCCTTAGGAGGTGGTGCTAGCAGAATTGGAGGTACAATATTGAAGAACTTTCATGCATAAAATTTGCTGAAATTGAGTGCACTCTAAATAGTGTTGCGGAGCTATTACATACTTACCTTAATTAAGTTAACAGTTTGCTGCGCTCACTCAAAGCCCATAATGCGCTGCGCTTACTCAGCTAAGTGTGCAAGCAGTTTACTCAGCTAAGTGTGCAAGCAGTTGCACAATAGGTGCTGCATATGCAATAGCAGCTCAACAGTGTGTGCCTGCACCTGATTAGCTTACACTACTTCTTCTCAAGCAGTACACAGTCCCTGCTGTAACTGAACACCTGCTGCTCAAACATGCTTTTCAGGCTAACTTGACTGCCCAAGATGTGTGCGTTATGTTCGCTCATACGCACATCTGCTGTCTTTCATTGCGTATGCGTTCCTTGCGCGTTCTTCATACATGCGTATTCTTTACATGACAGGAGGGAACAGTACTGCCGGGTCTGTATCTGTAGTGATAGCCCTAGAAGAGCATGTGCACCCTAGCGGCAGTGTGCGCAGGACTGGCACTGTGTATGAGGCGACTGTTCTGCAGGCACACAGCGCTGTTAACGGCCAGGTGAGCCCAACGGCAATCCAAAAGACGTTGAGTATCATGTACTCCAATTATCAATCCGCATGCATTACAAACTAGCTGCAACAGTTACTGTGCTTCCATGGCACTGTGCTTGTTGAAGGGCTGTTCACAGCACCTCTTGCAGAGACTGATAGACTAAGCTGTTGCATTGTACAATGCTTTCCTCTGTCAGCTGCAGTAAGCTATAGCGAGTTATGTAGTACAGTGTAGTACACGCTACATTCTGTTCATACAATGTTATCACTACCTCTTCCAAATCGTATATGGTATTTACTGCTATACTGTACTGTAATACTGCACTGTTGTTGTTAGGGCACTACAATGACAGCTACACTGAACCGCAGCTGGCCACTGCACACACTGCAGCATGCTGAGAGGCCTAGCAAAGATGGTGCTACCTTCTGCTTAGCATTTGGTGCTAGCAGCAGCAGCAGTAGTGGTGATGCAGCAGGCAGTGAGGGGAGTGATGGGACGCCACTGCTCACTTGGGAAGCACAGACACCTCTCATATGCAAGGTGTGTGTAAGCACATGTGTATGCACAGAATAACCACTACTGTCATGTAGTGCATTACGAGACTTGACTGCGTATCCGCACACATGTATGTATGCATGTATGCTGAGCTTGTTGTGCACTACGAGCTGCATGCGCTGAGTGATGCTGCAGCTGCGCAGTGTTCACGCTACAGCTGCACTACTGTGCAATATTGTGCAAGCTACCAGTCGAGCAGTGTGTAGTGTGTATGTTAGCGTGGTTGCTTGTCCAATGTACACTATGCTTCAGCCAAAACACACTTCGCATTGTAGCTGCGACTCGCGCGAGCTATTAGCAAGCGTGTACTGTGCTGACACGTTACAAGCAGTGCAAACACTTGCATCGCAGTAGTTCGTCTACCTATAGATCAGCTACATGAAAGCACATGTGTAGCAATGCGATGCCTCTGCGCTCACTGCACGCCAACAAATGTCCTTAATGCCCACTAATGTGCCACTGGTGTACACACACTGCTATAACAACAACAACAACAACAACAACAACAACAACAACAGGAGTTCATGTGGGTAGCACTGAGCCTATGTAGAGTGCTTCGACCCGGCAAAGGCCAACTGTCAGACAAACTGGCTACTGTGCTGCGTGAGCTGGATGCAATAGCTGCTTACGAAGGCTTTACTGCCAAGCATGCAAGGCTGCATGGGCTTGTGCAGAATGTGGCAGGCGACAGCTCTAATGCTAATGCTAGTACTGCTGCTAAAGTGAGTAATCCGCCCGCTGTAGTGCTGCAGCTGCTATGGTAGTTTGTTTTGTTACATAGCTTTAAGAAGTACATTGTCACTATGCTGCCTTGCGGGGGGCCTTAGCTACAGTGAGTACTTTGTCCTGGCACTGCATTCATTCCGACTAACCAAACTCTTGTGCTGAACTGTGTGCAATTGTATCGCCTTCACAGACAACAAGCAATCTCAAGCAGCAGCAGTCAGCAGCAGCAGGTCGCAGGCAGCACGATGACAGCAGCAACAGCAATAGAGATGCTATAGGTAAGATTTGTACAACCATGCTAACACACTAATCGAAATATTATACTGCTGTATTTATGCTCCTCAACTTTCACCGGCAGTCTTGCTGTTGAGCGCGTGTACACGTTCGGTTGGGTTAGAGTAATTGCTTGAGCTGCACTACTGACGTATGCAAAGGCGTGCTACTCTATATGCTAGGTAAAAAATAGCGGGTTAATACTGCTAAGACACACATTTTTGTGCACTGCTTGATGATGTAAAATGCACACTCTTGACGTACTGTCGCTCTTAACGTACTGTCGTTATACACCTTATCATCACATTTTCTTATGCATATAGGCGATGCAGTAGCTGGCAGTAGCAGTGCTAACAACAGCAAAGCTGACACAACTGAAGAATATGAGCGCGGAGAAGCTGTACTGAAACGGCTAGGCTGGAAAGAGAAGGGACAAGAAGGATTACATGAAGAACTCGCTAAAGAACTTGAGGTAATGTTCCGCAACGTTCCGCACATACAATAACGTTCCGCACACACAACGTTCTGCACATGTCATGTTTCAGTACATCTAAAGTGTGCACAGCTTACTCAGCGGAGCTTACTTTGTAGTGTCGCGCAGTGCAGAGCGTAATGTATGAAGTAGCTAGCACATTGCAAGTCTTTTCTAGACGGAAATCCGCAACTTTGTTAAGTATCGGAGTGCTGTTCCGCACGTGCACGTACAGCTGTTATATTCGAAGGTTGCCCATTGTCAACAAGCTCTTGGTGCACATCCAGTGCACTCCTACATGTGCTTGTGCATGCAATGCATGTGCTGAGCTGCTGTGATGACATTGTATAGCTAGCACTCTTGCTTGTGGTGACTCACACTGGCGCTTTACTGTTGAACATATTACTTTGTACTAACAGGATCTAGAGGGCAGCACTATACCACAGCTGATAGTGTGGTCTGAGACAGCAGACTGTGCACAAACGCTAAGCTCTATACTTGATGATATCGATGATCAACTAGCTGTTATGCAAGGCTGGCTTGAAGCACACGGCCGGCCCCTTGAGGTGAGGTCTTGAAACTACACATACCTTGTGAAAAACTACTTGGATTGACACATTTCAGTGGTACTCGTGTGATTTGCATTGTCAGTATGGTACACAGTTACATACTATTATGACATATGAGGATTTAGCGTGAGCAGCATGCAAGCAGCACGTAACAAAAACTTTACGGGTTCCGCTACTACTGCACTGGTGCAGTAGACCTTATCATAGATGTAAACTAACACATAGTTTATAAGCATGTATATTTGCATTGTAAACTGCTGCTGTTGATGTAGGTGATGCAAAGAGACATGGCACCTATAGAAGGCAAGAACAATGCACTAGACATTGAATGGCGCAACTACAGGAACTTGCATGACCATATTGGCATGCTTGTTGAGTCTGTCAGCCTTATGCCTGAGCAGGTGTGTGTGAGCTATAGTACATCTATACATATGCAGCTTATGTAAATCATCTATTTAATGCTACTATAGTATCTGTAGATAGTAATGCTATTGCTGTACTATGTAGCACAGGATTAGTCATCGCGCTAGTAGTCTACGCCTCGTTTGTATGTAAATTGTCGCAGTATCAGAGCGCAATTGTCATCGCTGCATACAGTACATTGACACAAACCATCTGCCGCTGCTGACATAATGTGGTTGCGAATGCAATGTAATGCTACAGGAGTCTATACTGCGTGAAGTGAACACACTCATGGAGGATGGCACCCTTGATACTGTAAGTACTTGAACTTGTATTACTTCAACTGCTAGAAGTGATTTTGTGTGGCATGCCTTGATAGTACATACAACCCCTGGTCGTAGCATCTTGCACGCTAGATTTTCTGCGTAGTAGTAGCAGTGTAGCAGTGCGCATACAGCACTTATAGGATTGAGTGCACATGTAACTGGGTTAAGCATAGTTCAGTACATCTCTGGTAATAACAGAAACGTTGTACTGCGGTATGATGTATCACCAAGGTCTTCACACTCTCTTGTTTGCTCTACTGCATTTGTTTGCTTATTTTGGAAACAACAGAGCGAAGGCGTGTCGCAAGTAGTAGATGCTGCACAAGCACTGCAGGCAGCTATGGATGCTACCCAACGGCTCGTCAACGGTCAATCAACTTCAAAACTGAGGTTTGTAACAGACGGCCATGCACGGCTGCAGACACTGGCTGACACCTTCTTAAGCACACTGGCTACTGCACTCAGGTACGCACTGCATATGGTATATAGTCTGTATCTGCAAACATGTAATGAGCGAGATCGAAGCACTAGCTAAGATTTGTTGTCACTAGTATACATTAGCATCACATGTGCTCGCACATGCAAGTCAGAGAGTGTTAGTGATCACGTGGTGCACTCTAAGCACTAGTGCATGCTCTATGCTAAGCAGTAGCAGTAGTGCGCACCATTTTGCTGGCAGCGTTTGAGTACTTGGCATGCTTGCCTATACACACTTGCCGCAAGCTGGCATTATGCAAGGTGCTGACTTGTCTGTACACACAAACACTATATACTCACATTGTAGCACTCACATACCAACTGTATACTACTGCAACAGGCGATTGCTGCATAGGCTGATGGCAGAAGCAGTGACAGTTGCTGAAGGTACAAGCAGTAGTAGCAGTAGTGGCATCACTGGTGACAGCAGCAGTCAGCGGTTACTGCAAGCACAGCGGCAGTTTCACACTGACATCAAGCGTTATCAACCCCTTTTCGCTCAGGTAAAATGCAGCATGGCTCTTACTCTAACTATCTACTAGTTCACATTACATTGTACTACGCAGTGATACCACAGTGCTGCTGCTTTAAGCAAGCTCATGCTAGCTGACTTGATTCGTACGACAGTTAACATTGCTTTTAACAAAGTATAATTGCTTTGGAGTAACTATACACTACACTTTGATACGAATTATATCGCTATATGTGCGATCTAACAGCCACTTCACCACTGACTGCCTTGTAATCATACTATCTATCTTTGGTCACTGTACCGCTGCAGGTGACAGCGCTAGACACATCAGGCTACGATGATGACACTGGCAACAGTAGTAACAGCAATAGCAGTAGTAAAGCTAGAAGTTTACAGAGAGCCTATGCAGAGGAGCTCGGTCAAGGCTTGATAAGAACCTTTACAAAGCGTTACTTCAATGAGCTGATGCCACGCATACAGGTGCGTACTTGCTGTATCTACTTGAAGTAGCAGTTGTACTTAAAGATACGTAATGTAAGCCTGCGTTGTGCTCAATGACAGCACACTCACACATTACAATGTGATCGAAGGGTATATCGTACCGCTACTGGGCATTGTCACATCAGCCTATTGGTTATCGAACACATACTTGAAGGAATTGACATGTTTTATGCTCATATTCCGCCCATGTAAGCTTGTGCTCAACACTTGTTGTGGCAGTACTACTGACAAGCTTTGTGCTATACGCGCATTTGGGCATGCGTTTAATGGTGCTATTAAGTGGACACATAGAAGCAGCTCCTGATGTGCGATGTGCATACAGCAACTCACATGCCACTGCCGCATATGCTGCTGCTGGTGTTCGCTGGTGTCAATGCAGTTCACGCACAGCAACGCAAGCATGGCACTGTTAGAGAGATCAGCTATAGGAGAAGGTCGCTTTCTATCATCACAGCAGCAAAGGCCCACACAACGAGACCAGGTGCGCTCTTCTTTTGCCCCTATTTTTTTTGCAGAACTCGTTACATATGCAGTGCACGTGTAAGCATAGATATAGACATGATATAGCGCGTACGTACAGTTAGGACTACTATACTGTAGTTGCTGAAGTAAATTGCAACTGAAGCATGTGCTCATCTAATACTGGAGACTATGGTACAGCGCTGGTTGCAGCCAGGCTGTGAGCATATACCTGTTTTACACGCAATTTCTGTAGCAGCTGTAAACTCTGACAGTGTCTTACTACACACATTTTGCATTCTGACTACATTCACGCATGCCATATATGTGCACACACTCACATCATCATTGCCACAACAGCTGTTTGTGCCAGCAGCAGTGAAGGAAGCAGTTGAGCACACACTGCCAGCCATACGCAGAGCGCAGGACTTCTTTGTGGCTTTCTTCGAGCTAGACAGCAGCAACAGCAGTAGCGATGATACCACTGATACTAGTGCTAGTAGTAGTAATAGCGATCATGTCCACACTGTGCTGTCAGAAGGGTTCACTGAGCTACGAGCAGCGTTCAGCAGACTCGCTGGGGAGATTGTTGATGTAAGTAGTTGCACTTTGAAAGTTCATTTTGTGGCAGTTTACGGGCTTTTTGACAGTGTATGGCGTGTCACTGATAGTATGCATGCAGCAGCCACTTGATTAACATGTATAAATGCTATATTCGTAGCGGTCTCTCAGTGGTGTTACCAGCAGTTGTCCCGCGGTTCATGCTTCGAGAGTTGTCTAACCTCACACATTGCTCACTGTTGTTAGCGTACATGACAAAAACTAATCACTAGCACTGCTCATGCATGGCTGCTATTAACCACACGTACTTGTTATCATCGACACTGTACGGCACAATGTGACAGGTGTACGACATGCTTGGAGCGTTAGCCCAGATAGATGAGACACAGAGGCGGCCTGACTATCAGAACAATCAGATAGCATCACTTGTGCTCATGGAGTTTAAAGCTCTTATCATGTCCAAGTTCAACAAGTTCGTTGCCGAGCAGGTCAGTTTCGGAAAATTCAACTTGTAACTTCATCTTGTTGCAGTTTGAAACAGCTTTCAAATCTGTCTTGAAGCAGCTACATGCATGCGTGACTGCTTACAGTTCGCAGCGTGCATATAAATCTTGAATGCATCTGTGGTTTTGATGGCAACACTACTAGGGGTGTGCGAAGCGAATTACTTACATAAGACACATATGCGCATGTGTTGCATGATAGATATCACTGACTTCAGCTGTGCACTTTGCGCGCACTGTACGTTTGTGCTTAGCTGTATGTTAGTGGTTTGCATTGCTGCAAGCAATAGTGGCCCAATCAGATGTGCCTGTACTAAAAAAATTGCATATTGCCATACATACCACATCATGCGCTAAAACTGCACATTGTTGACATCAACAGGTTGCATGGGTGCACAGCTGTAAGGTTGATGCTAAACGGCCAGGCGTGCTAGCACCGTTTGCTAAGCTGCCTACACTTGTAGACCGCATGCAGGTGAGCCTTACACTGCAATGTGATCTTACATGATACATGATGCAGTGCTCACATGTGCACAGCTTTGTCCACTCATACAAGACAGTGTGAGTATGGCTCCGCTGAGCTTGTGCGCTGTGCAGCTGTGCCTCTTTCTTCTCTATGACCTCAATGCTTGAACTGTCTATGACACTACGACGCTGAATTCACTGCATTGCTTACCAAACGTTTAGGCACACTGACACTAACCGAGTTGCACAAACCTGTTATGTATACTATGCATTGTTGCTGTAAATGCTAGGCTGCTATAACACGAGCTGGTGGTGCCCCAGTGCTGCATGAAGCATCTACTGCATACAAGAAGCTTGCACAAGCACTGTTTCAGCACCTCGATCAGGTATATATAAACACATGCATACTGGCATCACTGCTAGTAGCAGGACATACCACTGCTTGCCAGCGCGTTCACAGCTGGCATGCATTCACAGCCTGCAATGGCTCTGTGTTCACGCTACTGCGCAGTATCAAGCACAGGTCGTCTGCGCCAGCGCACTACGGGTGTAACTCACATTGCTGTGGCTGCAATACCAGCACTGCTAGAGTGCATACCGCTGCATGTAGTGTCAAACGCTAGAACAGGTCGTTGCAGCAGCGGGCACGGCACTCTTGCAGTGCCTTGTAGGAGCGCTGCACGCTTGCGCATATGCAGTCACACTGCCTACCCTGCAGTACTAACTGTACTCTGTTCGCTTATGTTGGTGTATGGTGACCATAAACACACATATATATACACTTGCAGGCAGCCCAAATGAACCCTAAGTATGCAAGTGTAGTAAGACTAGAGAACTTCTACTTCTTTAAGCAGACTGTTGGTGTCAGAGATGTGCCTGTCTTTGAAGACTATGTCATACAGGTACTCGCTAACACTATAACATGACATATCGTGTAAGCTAAACACTCGTTTGACGGCTCTTACAGCTGTTTAGCAACCTGGCAAAGCGCTGCCTGCAGATTAGCTGAGTGCAGAACTTTTGCAGTTGGCAGCCTTGTATACAATCTGTAGCTGTGCATGTGAAAACGTACAGCTTGCCCGCTCAAACTGCTACCATCACACTGTCATGTATGTGTTTGTAACGCACAGCTGCAGCACATAGTACTTACTACAGTATGTACATGCTCCACTTGTGTACACTGCTGTGACTCTGCAGCATTATACACAAAGTAAATCTTGTTGCGTGTGGGCATTTGCAGCTTGCATGACCGAACTGCTGCGATCGTACGATGATGTGAATGAATCGCACTGCTATAGTGTAGAGTACACAGTGCTGACTACACAATATACATGTTCTATTTGTATGCGCTGCTGTCACACCTGCTGTTACTGATGCTAAACCCAACAGGCTAGCGATCAGTTTGATGCTGCCAGCAGTCAGTATTTGGAGTGGTTACTGAGGTGCCAGTTCCCTTACTTAATGGCGTTCTTTACTAGGATTGAAGAGCTCGTCAAGTCTGTTGGCGCACAGGTTTGTGCCACTGCTATGACTTGTATGCGTACGTTGCGCGCTTAAATTACTGTCTACATTCGTTGCTGCATGATGCACAGCACTCAGCAAGTGTTCATCGCATGTACCCAGCACAAATTGTAGCAGTGCTTTGTGCAGTGAAGCGTTACATGTACTTAAACGAGATCAGTAGCACTGATTGCACGACGATATGTTAGCGAAGATTGTCGTAAATTTAGTAGCTTATAGCATGAGTGCTAAACCGCTTCAATCCATCTACTGTATGTGCTGGCATAGGATGTTGTGTACCACGAGAGCCGTAAGAATGTAGACGCCATGCTGAAGCGCAACCTTGACGATAAGTCTATTCTTGAAGGGCTCAAGCTAGCACACAGTCGTATGACCAAGCACATCACTAAAGAGAGCTGCTTGCAACCGGTATGTACTACTGATATAACATCACGATACTGCTAATATTGCTGATACTGATGTGACTGCTGCTGCTGTTGCTACATATACTACTGCAGCTGCTGCTGCTGCTGCTGCTTCTCTGCGTGTTGTCTAACAATGTTTGATGCTGTTACGCATCACAGTATTGTAGGTAGTATGCTGCTAACGTTCGTACTATGTGCCTGTACCATGTCAAAGCCTTTGCGGCGCAGTTCAGTTTTTGGCTTTACTTGCACCGCTCACGCTTATCACTGTTGCAACACCAACGACAGAGCGATTCTAATGCAAATGTGTGTGCACTTTTCACATACCTGATCTGCTATGTTGCTACAGGTGTTGTGGGACCATGCAAGTGACATGCTATTTGCTATCTTTAGTAGATATGAAGAGCTGTGTAATGTGTGTTATGGCTTCAAACTGACACCTTCTGCTGCAGAGGTAATCGCATAATCCTACTACAATCTACTCTACAAGCTTGCCTTTATAGCAGCATGTTGCTCTCATGATTTGTCATGATTGCTCGAGTAGGCTGCGCTATGCACACACAATCGACTGTTAGCAGCATGGCAGCCATACGATTCTTATCGCTGCTGCATAGCACTAAGCGCAACAGTTGCATGTGCATCCGGCAACACTCACTTGATATGCAATCTTATACGCTTGTATCGCAATTGTACTATTATAACCAACAGGTGAAGCGCATGGCCAGCCAGATAGCAGGCGCTAACTTTGATGCAGTACCAGATGCAGTTGACTCGCCACTGCAGCTTCAACTGCCTGCAGGGTCACCGCAGCAGTCATCAGCAGCACAACAAACTATACTATCATCGCCAACGTCACCATCACAGAGCGGTTGGAGTAGCGGTAGAAACAATGCTGGTGGTGGTAGCGGTGGTCAGCAGGGCTCGCAGCGCGGAGGCTTTGACTCGCTGGGCTCTCTTGAGTTTGCCTCCATGGATCTGTACTAGTGTGCGCGAGTGCGTGGTGCTGCTGTTGATTAGAGCTGGCTGCTGCTATTGCAGCGTAGGGTAGTGTAGTGTGTGCACTATCGCTGAATGCACAGTAGCTCTACTGTATGTAGCAGCATGATAGTAGTGAGAGTTGAAAGTGTACAGATTGTGAGCTGCATAGCAACCATGCAATAGAGCACTTAAGCTTGCACCCAAGGCCGCTATGCTGAACAAGCTCAGTTTTCTGAACTTCAAAGTTGCACTTTGTGTCTTTTGCTGTTCTTGCATTGCACAAGCATCGATGCTGCTTGATCGATCGCGTACAGTAGCAGCACCCTTGTAGCAGGCGACACGCGCAAAGCGGTAGCTTGATAGGACATTCTGCAACAAGTTCTCGACTTTATTGGCATGGTTACTTGCTCCTTGCTGGCGCAATTCAACAAGCTTACCAGACAACTCTACAACCACATGCAGCAGCATCAGATGCAGACCGTCACAAGCAGTGCTTCCCAAGCAGTGTAATTCAGCTGTATCGCACAGATGCGTCGATGTCTCTAGCTGGCAATAAAAGCTGGCATCTGCTACGATGCTTAAGATGGGCTCTCGACTGAGGACACAGAGTAGGAGCAATGGCAAGAACTTTGCTGGACAGCATGAAGGTGCTGAGATCCTACAGTATGCTCGTGAACGAGCTGTTAGCATTCTTTTGAACTAAAGCTCTGGTGGCCTGATTGCTGCGCGGAGCGGTGCAACTGCAAAGCTGTACTAGCTCTGAGACTGCATCTTTAGCCGCCTCGATGAAAGCGCAATGACAGCAGCTGCGGGTAGAAGCCCTGCTGCTGATACGCGCGCTCAATACACTGCCTGCGGCCTACGAGAATAGATCGATGCGTGCAACGATGCAGCTCAAGCGGCTCACACAGACGTCAAGCTGTTGCGCAGTAAGTACTAGTTCTGGCAGCTCGATACAGCCTGAGTGCTCAGAGTGGCAGTGCTGGCAATACACAACAGCGCGCTGGCCTACGTGCACAGCGAGCAGCAGCTGCTGCGATCGCAGCCGTCTAAGCTGCTCGTGCTGTTAGAGCGTTCACAACAGTGCCTGTTGCAACGTTGTTGCGAGAGGCAGGCGCTGAGTGGCCTGCTGTGTTGCAATATGATGGGCTGTGTTGACAAGGCGAAGTGCTGGCGTAGACTCAGGCATAGGGTTGTGCAGTTTAATGATACACAGCAGCCGCAGCTACAGCAAGACCAGCAGTTGCATGGCCTTGACGGTGATACCGCTAGTGGCAGAAACAACGGCTTAGATAGTTCTTGTATGCGAGCCACTAGATTCTAATACCTCATGTAAGGCTGCAGAGTGCACAGTAGCAGAGCCTGTTTGCAAGCTGCAGGTGTTGCTTAAGGCCTGCAACTACTAGCTGCACATGCTATCTTACGATTAATATGAACTTACATGTGCAATCACTGACACGATAGCCATGCTGAATGCTGCTGTTTTTATGTTTGGCGTACTACATCCCAAACAGGGTGCAACCAAGCGTGATCTGTAGTGCAGCAGCGGTGTTGAAGCTACTCTGAACAAGTTGCAAATAGTAAGTAGTTACAGCAATGGCAGCAGCTTAGTGCTAGCCAGCAGCCGCAGCAATGCAGCGCCGCACAAGACCAACAGCATCTTAGCAGCAACGTATGCTATGTGTTAAGTGTGGTAGTACTTGTATCAGACGAGAGGTGCTAGCAGCTGTAGTGCTTCAAGGTGCACTTATATGCACAGGTCAACCCTATGGCTGAGCTAGCGTGCTAAGCCCGAATGTACGCGTGCATTAAACTTACACCACTGTAGATCTTGTCCTTACTTCTGGTTGGCTCCGTATGTGTTATGTGCAACGACAACAGTACCTTATGCAATGTGCATAAATAAGTGTACTCACATCAGCAATTAATTAATCACCTGGCTAAGCACTGTGCGCAAATGAGCACTATCAATGTGTGTGATGTATGCTTTATAACCTAGCCTTTGGCTAAGCATGCTTGATACCAGAAAGCAAACAGCGTAGAATTTGCAAACAACAGTAGTACAAAGATTACAACAGATGTAGAGAGATGAAAGTATGTTCTTGTATGATTTGAAATGTTTCATTTAGCGTGTGCCCCTGTTGGCAGTGTTGTGTGTGTGTGTTAGAGAATATGTGTAGCGTACAGAGGCAGAATGGCAATGTGCATAACAAGGCATGCTATACTAATACCACTATGAGAAACACAAAGCAAAGCAAAGCAAGCTACTAGATACACTATCACTAGCACTGCTACATGGGCTACTGCTATATGGCCAGCGTTATAACACTACTAACTGTAGCCGCCAGCTCTTTGTAGTCTCAGAGGGATGCACTTGGCTTGCAGTCTTGATCAACTTGCTCTTCGCTTTGAAAGACTGGTATGTTAGACTTGCTGGTGCTGTGTACCTGTCTGTAGTGCAGTTGTTTGTGCAGTAAACAGATGTATTTTGTATCGCGGGTCAGCACTGCTGTTTACGAACGAGTATACGTGTGCGACAAGCATTGTATGAGTAGGGTGTGTGTGTATATACGATACACAGAATCCGTGACGAAGCATACGCGATCAGACGCTTGTGATACACAACAGTCAGTGCAGTGGGAACCATGCTGAGGGTAACTTGACGCATCAAGCACATGTTCCACTCCTCAACGGTACAACATACACAAGTGTATGATGCACCAGGAGCAGGAACAGCACAAGTTAGCATAAGCCCGCTACAGCAATGTCCACTACAGCATGACAAGTGTGAACTGATAAGGCAGTATAGTACTACAATGTGACATATGATGCAAACATAATGAAGCTAGATGTGATGCATGAGACAGTGCAGTGGTAAGCATGCAGCGGGTAGCTCATGGCATCAACTAGCGCACACGATCCACTTCTCAACGTCACCACATACACAAGTGTACGTGACAACAGAAGCAGGAACAGGCTAGCGAGCAAGAGACCACGCAGTAATGTCCACTAGCATCGACTATGAGGCGAGTACAGGTAAACAAGCATATACATTGGCAAGTGCTGCCCGCGTCAGTGGGTATCATAATAGAAAACCCACCTGTTAGAGGCCATTGTAGGGGTGAGGCTGCTTATTGATCTTGTGAGAGGACATGCGATCAAGACGATGTTGTCCAGGTCGCTCGTATGATGGTAGAAGCAGATGTCGTACAGGGCTTCGTTGTCGAGGGTGAAGCACTGGTCAGCGTTCTCAACCAGCTGGTGCACAGACAGGGTGGCGTTGTAGGGCTTCGCAACAGTGTCAGACTTGGAGGAAGGGGTGCCAGAGTAGGTGGACATGACGCGGTCTGGGTACTCCTTGCGCAGTGGCCACACTTGAGCAAGCTTGCCAACGCTCAAGGAGTGTGTCATCAGGAAGCCCTGCAGGCAGTCGCAAGACTCAGCCTCTTTTCGCACAACGTCCAGCACAGAGTCGATCGGCTCGACGCGCTCAGTGTAGTGGCCCTTAGCCCAGCTGTTGCACGCTAGTCTAAACACGGTGCACAAGCGGCCGCTAGTTGCCTCAAAGAAGATGTAGATGATGCGCTCTAGGTGCCGGTCAGAGGCGCCGTGGTTGCTGCCAGTGGGTTCGATGCCATGCTCGTTTGATAACCCTCAAGCTGGTCACCAGCACCTATATGAAGCAAGTCAGCAAGGCGTAGGAGCTGACGTGTGAGCTCAAACCACTTGTGGAGTAAACTCCGTTCGAGAATCTGTTCACATACAGAAACAAGAAGGGCTTCTGTGTGCAGATCGCAGCACGCGCTATACTCATACGCAATGCTGAGAGAGCGCAGCTGTGCGCTGCAAGCTTCTTTAGCGCAGTTGAAGAACAGCTGTGCAAAAAGCGATAAGCTATATTGTAAGCACACGCTGTCGAGCAACAAGCGCCTTTCAAACGAGCGCCATCTCTGCTGAGCTTGTGGCTGAGCTGTAGAGCGTCACACGACGCGCGTGAGTGCGTTGCAAGCAAGCGGAGATAAGTGACAGGGTCTTACCAGTGAAAGTGTACCACTGCAGATGCTCCTTGTGCAGTCTGTGAGCCCCGCACGCAAGGGAGGGTCATGACAGGGCCTTGACGAGGTCGCTGCTTTCTTTGCTGCAGCTGGCGACTGTGGAGAGCGAAGTGAAAGAACAAGCGCAGCAACTTTTCAAAAGCCGTTGACCCAACCACTGCATGCATGCAGCACACATCGTCACAGTCCCACGGGGTACAGTAGCACTTCACCAGTCTTGCACTACAACAGACAGTAGTTCGAACAACGGTGTCATACGGTGGTTGAGTGGTTGTCCAAGTGGTTGTCCACTGGTTGAACGCCACCGGGAAGTGAAAGCAAAAAGGTGAAAACCCTGTTTTTGACTAACCACTGCATGCATGCAGCCCTCGGTCACATTGGCACAGTAGCAACCAAAGAGTGACAGCCATGCAAGCATTGTGCACTTGTTCAGTACTCACATACATGCTATGCATTGGAATCAACTCGCGCAACTCGATCAGCTGAGTAGTAGCTGTGCCTGTCGTGCTTGTCTCGCCGCTACTGCATGCTGTGCAGTGAGTGCTCGCGGCAAACTACTCAGCATAGCGCAGTGCATACTGCATGTAGCAGCGTGCAGGCTGATGCAGTCCATTCAGAGCGCACACAGATGCTACGAATGTGCTGCGTATGTGCATCAGTGTTAGTGTGCGCCAGCACTGAACGTGCTGCTCCTACAAATTGTAAGTGCTACTACTGTAACACAAGCTGTATGCGCGGCTTCTTGCAGTACTTCAGATAAGTGCTCCTGTGCTTTGTAGCAGTAGCAGCAGCAGCGCCAGTAGCGGTAGCTGTGGCCGTGACACTACTGTTATAGGTGGTGGCAGTTCTCACTTGCATCAGCGCAACAGCGCATGCTGCAGTAGTAGTGGCAGTATTGCGGTAGCTTGCTGTGCGCCCAGCGTTGTCCTGTACAATGCAGCAGCATAGTTGTTGCAGAACAGTAAGGATCAGTACTGATGCTGACAGTGGCTGCAGTTTACAACTTAGCACTAGCGTTAGATAATCGAAGGGTAGTGGTTACACAAAGAACTGTGCAGAGCATTGGCACGTGCTGATCACATAAAGTAGCAGCAACTGTATCAAGCAGAGAATTCTGCTCATGACTTACGGGCTCAGCAGCTCACTGTGCACGATAGATACACAAACACATACAGCATAGAGTGTGTGCTTGATATCAACTTCATAGCACTTACCACAGCGCTCACATCAGAGCCTGCTTGCAACAGCAGCTCAGCTCAACAGTTTCAGCATCGACCTTAGTGCGCACCTGTGTGCACATCTGCGCCTAGCAGTGTGTTGCCATTAGCAACTGCTAGTCGTAAAGCCATTGCACTCTGCTGATCCTCCTGCACTAGGCAAAACTGGCCGTCATCAGGCAGCGCTTGCTCTATCTGCACCCGCATTGCAGGAGTAGTAGCTGCTGTTGCAGGCACCTACTAGTAGTCCTCCTGCAGCCCTGGCTTACAGAACACCAATGAGTGCATCGTCGCCAAGCTTGCTGCAGTGACTGTTGTACACCTGCTTGATGCAGCTTTCTGGAGCTTGATAAGCAGATAACATCATGCAACTTAACCTGTTGTATGTGTGATGTGGCAGTTTGTAGCAGTGCACACGAAGTATGGGGCGCCATAACTGTGATCAGCGTATTTCGATGGCGATGCCCCAGCATCAGAAACGATCGCAACTGAGCAGTGCACAATTCACATGAAACGTTCCACAGCAAACAGTAGTACACAGTTATTGCTTCTGCTGCAGCTATGTGACTGATCTGTTTCAGGTACCGTACACGGAGTGAGAGGTTGCAGTCACCACTATCGCTAGTTAAAAACATGTCTGTGCCTACCTGCGATGATGATCTGTCGCCACTGCCATGCAGACGCCTTTGAACTACACGTTGTAAGCTATCTCAAAGCTTGCAGCCTTGTGTGACAGCAGCAAACATGTCGATAGCGCACAGCATCCAGAGGTTAGCTCCGGGGGGGATTGCGTCGTACGCCCAGCTGCAGATATTCTGCTCGCTGCGCCACACTCATGCTGCACTATGCCTGGTCTAGGACAAGCACATATATGCCTTCGCAGAGCACATACACAAGCGCAAGCTCGAAGCTGATCAACATGTTCTCAGCAATTGCCTATGCATATTTTGCAGCTGCTGCTCTTTGTGCACTTTGTAATCAGTGCGAAGAGATGATGCGCAATCAACATAAAAGGCAGCTCAAGCGACCATGCTGT
>AXNI01013306.1:0-13356 GCA_000498555.1 Heterococcus sp. DN1 | reverse complement strand
ATGGTGAGTAAACTTACCATGTTAGCAACAGCTGATGCTGTGATGCATGCAGTTGCTTTACCACATACAAACATGCCAGCACCAGAACTGCTACTGATGCTGCATGAGTCTAGGACTAAGTGCGCACTATTGGCAGCACACACACACGCACCACTGCTGACTCCGTCACTGCAATACAAGAGCAAAAAGCAAACAGTAAGCACATAGTGCAGGGCGTTAGCACAATTGTGACGCTGCTGATAGCATCACAGTGCATGACGTGTACTACAAAAAGCGTAGCAGTGCATTAAGTTGCGTAATTTTGTAGAGTTTACATAGTACACGCAGAGGAAACTTACTTTGTGATGCTGCAGTTTGTTAGATGCAGTGATGCTCCAGTTCCTTGCACAACAACTGTCTGTGATAACTTGTTACCGCTGCTGTTGCTGCTGCTTGCATCGTCACGTTTGCGCTTGTATGCTGCATGGTTACTGTCATCACTAGACATGATACAGCAATTACTGATGTACACACTGTCAGTAGTGCACAGTACGTGTCCTATCAGCTTTGGCATGCTGCCATCGCTATCACTGATTCCAACAATGTGCATGCTACTAACTGCTAGCTGTAGCTGTTCAGTTACTGTATGAACGCCACCAACCAACACTAGCACATATACACAGCTTGCTGTGTTGTCATTGTTCTTGTTGTAATCTGTGCTGTTTATAGCGTTATTGCTATCACCACTGTTCGTCTTTACACTGGCAGTAGAATCACACATAGCTACAGCATCGTGCAGAGTTGATACATCTGTTGACACTTGCACAGTAGCACTACTGCATTGTTGAAGCGCTGTAGTCAGTTCTGCATTGCTGCCAACAACTAGTACATGCACATGTGCTAGCGCTGCAGCTGCTGTTGTATCTTGTATGTACTGTATAACTGTAGCACTATCACACTGTGCTGGTGCATTGCTGCCTGTACACCTAGTGCCACATCCAGCAGTATCTAACAATTGTGCTGTATCCTGATCAACATAGTTATCATCAACAATTTGATCGTCATCTCCAAGTTGCTGTGCTGTTATAGCATTACTGCTACTATTGTTAACGTCACTGCTGTTCTGCTTGGCTACAGCAGCGCTTGCAGCAGCTAAAGCACCACCTGCAAGGACAAGAATGATACGAATTGAGCCGTCAGCATCATGCAGTAACTACTGTAATGTGGAGTATCGGCTACACTATAAGTAATAACTATATGATAATGTGCTTGCATGTAGTATACCTGTTGTTGTATGTACTGCACTTAGCACAGCTTCAGCCACAACTGCAGGTGGCGCAGTAGTCTTGAAGCCCTGCAACACAAGCATAGATAACGCAGTGTATGCAAGCATTGGTTAAGACAAATGCTCACGAGTATCATCTGCAGTGAGAAATAGCTGTGCGCTTAATGCGATCATTATCTTTGTACTCAGAAGCATGACGAATGAACACTTCCACCAACCTGAGGATCAGTGTGTGTTAGTGAACACTGATGGCCTGCAGCGTTCAAACAGTTTATAACTGTCAACAGTGACGGTCTCATATGTGCTATACCAAGCTGCTTCGCCAATAATGGCATAGAACACGACAGTATCACTCCTTGAAGCTCTTGCGTTAGTGAGCTCAGCAGTGCCGCTATACGGTCAGCAGTTGCCAGTGGGTACAGCAGCTTTGATGGAGGCTGTACTGCTGTTGCTGTTGCTGATGCTGCATCTGTTTCAGTTCTTGTTAAAAGTGCTAGTACTTGTGCTACAAAGTCAGTACTGTACAGTGGGCCTCCCCACAATGGACCATATACTGCTGCTGCTGTCTTATTGCGAGACTGCTCGCTGTTATCACTGTTAGGTTTGCTGTAATGCACTGTGTACGCAGACCCTGCTGCTGTTATATCAGCTGGCGTTAGCCATATCAGCTCTGGAACTGCTGCATCTGCATCGGCCACTGCATCAGCTGTGCCTGCTGCTGCTGCTGCTGCTGCTGCTGCATTGCTTGCTGCATTGCTGTGCACTCGTACAAAGACACGGACACAGAACTCAAGGCCTACACAGAGCAAAGGCTCAACGAGCTTTCCTTGCTCAGCTGCTGCTGTAGCAATAGCTTGCAGTAGTACTCGTAGAGCTACTTCACCAGGGCACGTGCTGTTTGGCACAGGGTTTGTACCATACAGACGGCGGCAAGCACGTGCACGCTTGCCACTGATCACATCAAAGTCTGTAGCAGCTACTGCTAGTACACCATGGTCTGCTACTGCTGTGACTGCTGCTGCTAAAAATGGCATTGGAGAGCCAAAAGGGTCAAGATCTATGTAGTAAAACTGCAGCGCGTTTGCAAGTAGCAGAGCTGATGCATCTTGTCCCTGCACAGCGAAGAGCTCAGCTGCGATGCCGTTCAGATCGCGGTTTGCCACGATCGCTGCAGAAGTGCTTGCGTCATTCGCAGTGACCTTGATAGAGCCTTTTGCTGTGCAACATTCAACTGCATAGCGCAAAGCACGCACCCCTGTCCCTGACAGCGCATCGCAAACTGTCAAATTAGGATCACTGCTGCTAGCTCTCAGTACACGCAGAACTGCCACGCTCAGGTCACGCTGCAAAAGTTGGTGCTCGTTGTAAAATAAGCTGCCATCGGCAACATCATGCAGCTGCACACCGCCCTCTTCCAACATACAGCGCTTAGTGCAGCCCAGTTTTGACAACTTCAACGGCAGTTACTTGGAACTTATAAGCACGCTTGCTACCCCAGTGCGTGTTGTTGCTTTGCCAATATGCCAGTCTATCTTTTGCGAACATGGGCCTATCATTTCGTTCAATCTGGGCTGTGGGGCTAGCATTAATCAACTTGCAGGCCGCTGCAGCTGCGCCAGCAGCAGCAGCAGAGCTGGACGCTGCAGTCAACCTCGGGCTTGCCAGCACCAAGGAGCAGGCCGCAGTGCTCACGGCGTATGCCACTGTACTGAACGAGACCATAGCGTCAGGAGACCTGGCTGCTGCTCGCAAAGCGTAAGCTCTTGCACGACCACCTTACGAGCAGATTGAGGTAATGTAGTGGCTGGGCATTGTGTACCGAGTAGTTCAATCGTCCACTCATTCACCTGAGGCTACGTTTGAAAAGGAGTGTGCATCGCAGTTCCCAACTGCGTACTCATCAACATATCGCTCTCTCCCATTGCTCCTTCCGCAGATTCTAGCAGCCTCTTTTGCAGACACTGACTGCGCGATAGACTGCAGACCTTACGCTTTCACGCACGGAGATGCAAGCCCTGACTTTGTTGGCTTTCACAAGATCGAAGGGCTGCTCTATCGCGATAATGACACTGCTGGGGCAGCTCCGTTCGCTGACCGTCTGCTTCAGGACTGCATATCCCTAGAAACTGCTCTTACCATGCCAGCTTCCTTCACTGCTGAGCTGACCTGGGGGGGCATGATTGGGCTGGCACAAGAGATTGTTGCTAAGAAGCTCAGCGGAGAGGAGGAGACCTACAGTGGCCTGTCTCTGCTCATCTTGCACGAGAACTGGTTAGGCATCAGTAGCCTGTACGCTCCCTTTCACGACCTAGTTGTTGAGCGCAGCCCTGAAGCTGCCGCTGAAGTGAACCTCGCCCTCGACAGCGCAGTCATGACAGCAGGAGCCTACCGCAGCGGTGGCAGCGCTTGGGCCAGCTTTGCAGTGCTAGACAACTACGAGCTACTGGCTATCACAGAGGCTTCACAGCGTGTTGTGGACGCACTGCGCACAGCTGCTGCTCTGGTTCTGCCACCAGCTGCAGAAGAGCAAGAAACGCAGGCTCCAACGGCTAGTCCAACNCCGGGTCCCAGGGCCGCAGGAACCCCATCTGATATGGCTGTGTTCACTGATCTTGCAGACACCATGGCTGCTGAAGTAGATGCCCTTGGTACTGCTATCCGTGGTGGGGACCTAGCTCTAGCGAGGCAGGCATATGAGGGCGCCAGACCAAGCTATGAGCAGATAGAAGTGCTTGCGCTGTGCTTCCCTGACATCGATGCGGTGAGCACTAGTATACTATAGCATGCAGGTGCTTACGTATCTATGCATTTACACAAGTAGCTGTAGGGTCGTAGCTGCTCTGAATAGCCCACTATGCACAGCAAGTTAGGCCTGTGCTAACTACTACCACTGCTTGCAGTAGCCCTTCTCTATTTGACTTATAATAACCGCATTGTAACATTACATATACCTGTGTGCAGAACATTGATGCGCGCCCATACACTTTTGAGCTTGGTGAGACTGACCCTGCCTTCAAAGGCTATCACAAGATCGAGCGCGCTCTCTTTAGAGATGACAATATGACTGCTGCTGAGCTGTACGCTGATGAACTAGCTGATAGCGCAGAGCAGCTTGGCACTGCTCTTACTCAACTACCATGCACTCCAGTACAGCAATTTGAAGGCATGATTGGCCTAGCGCTAGAGATTGGCGCTAAGAAGATCAGTGGCGAAGAGGAAGCCTTTAATGATCTTAGTGTGCTCATATTTGAGAATAATTGGAAGGGTATAGCAGCTGTCTATGCTCCTTATGCAGCTGCTGCACCTACTGCAGATGCTGCTGTCAAGGCTGCGCTCAAGCAGTGCGATGCAGCGATTGCCTCGGTGAAGGGCGCCAAAGCTGGGGCTGCTGTGACTGCGTTTGTGGGTAGTGACTACCCCAGCTACCGTGCTGTGCCTATGAGCTTTTGTGCTGCTGTGTTGAGCTGTACCTATGCACTGGCAGCAGCGCTGTCTGATGCTGCTACTGAGCAGAAGGTCCTTCCAGATGACCACATCTATCACGCCAACTCGTTCTTCAAGTACAAGGCAGCAGCGAAGTAGTTGGAGTAGTAACTACTAGCAGTAGTGTGCTCAGTAAAGGCGGCAGCACCGCAGTCTGTAGCTCGAGCGGCTGTTAAGTATGTCGGGTTAGCTGACAGACTAAGCACTGTTAGCGCTGTGCCTAGCGAACCGTGGTGAACAAGCAGTGCTTGTCATTCATGCGCAATCTCAATACTATTCCCATCAACTTTCGTTCACTACCTTGAGCTTCTGTGCGCAATTTCCTTGTGTTCAGTGGTTTGTCTACGTGTGCTTTCTGTTCTCTGATGAAACAGTGCAAGCGTGCAGCGCATGCTGCTAGTACAGGAGTGCATCGGTGAGATCACAGGTAAGAAAGCCGTTGACGCATGTGGCGAGTCACATACTTGGATCTGCGTGTGTGCTTTAGCACAGCAGCAACTACAGCAGCAGCTGAAACGCATGCAGTATGGATTCTTACATAAGCAGCTTGTTGAGTCGCAGGCTGCCAGCAGCTGTACATGACTACCTGGATTTGCCAACTGAACAACTTGCAGCAACAGCAGCAGCTCCCTTGCAGGTGTCATTAGCATGGAATAACCTTACTATCAGTGGAGTGCACTTTAAGAGCAGCCTGCTGCAGCGTCTGCTAGGGCTGCCTATACAACTAACACAAGCTGAGATAAACAGAGCATCGCTGCAGATACCTTGGCTCACGCTGCTGTGGAAGCCAGTTGTGCTTGAGCTCGATGGTATCACTGTAGTGGTAGCAGCAGGGGCAGATGCCTCAGCAGCAAGCGCGAGCAGGGCTGCGAAAGCACCTGGACAACCGAGAGCGCGACCTCAGAAGCAGACTGCAACCTTGCCAGGATGGCTGCATGCGCTGCTGCGGTGGGCGCTGCAAAAGGTTGTTGTGCGCATCACAGCTGTCAGTGTGCGCTACGAATCAGTTGGCAGGTGTCCTTATCAGCAGAGCGGGCCAGCAGCTGTAGAACTGTGGCTAGGAGCCCTAGAACTCTATGGTATTCCCACAGTACTTGCAGCTCCCAATGCAGATAGTAGTGGCGATAGTAAGCCTCTTGGTGGCACGCTCACACTGCAAGAATTAGCAATTGGTGTGCAGTCACTGCGCGCTGCAGCTGGTGCTGCTGACACTGAGCAGCCTTTTTGGCTCTTGTTGCAGTCAACTACTATTGCACTATCAGCATGTGTTGACATGCAAATAGACAGGCGGCATATCACAGCTGCACTTGCTGTACATGGTGCAAATGCGCAGCAACCTGTAGCAGTGGTGCTGCCACAGACAGCAGTTGCACTAGCTTGGGGTGTTGCAGAAGAGTTAATGTTTCTGTTTGCAGCAACTGATGCTGATAGCACAGAAAACATTGATACAGCAGAAGTGTGGTATGATGCTGTTGAAAGTGAAGAAGGAGAAACTAGCAGTGCTTGTGAGCACACAGATAACATATCAACAGCAGCAACAGCAGCAGCAGCAGCAGTGTCTGATACTACAGCAGTAGCAAAAGCAGCAGCAGTGCCCTTAAAACTGATCTTTACAGCTGAGATATCAGGTGTATCTATACTATGTGAACCTGATGCTATGAGCAGTGCTAAATCACTGAAGCCTGTACATACTGTCATACAGCGTGTACGACTAAGTGTTGACACAGTGTTTGCGACAGCTGAACGACAAACTCTAGTTTGGCTTGATGTACTGAGTGTAACAGCAACACAGACTGGTCGCAGCAAATCTTTGATAGTGCTGCAGCACAGTACAGGCAGTACTGAACAGGATGCAGTGTGGTTGAGACTAGATGTAAAACTAGAGAGCAATGTATTGACAGCTAGCTGCAAACTTGGTGATAGTTGTATTACTGCAGTACTAGCAGCACACAGAGCTGTAACAAGCTGTGCACTGCCCAGTACTGAACTACAACTAGCATTGGCATGCAATAAACATGCAAGACAGCAGCGCACAGCTGCTGCAATAACACACAGTAAGAGCAGTGCTGTTGCTGCTACTACTGCTAACACAGTTGAGAGGCAACCGCTGCAGTACAGTATAGATGTAACGCTTCAAAGTGTAACTGTAAAACTGCCTATTGATCCTATAAAAGACAGCAGCAGAGCTGTGTGTGTTACACTCTCTAGCATTGCTGCAGCTGGTGAACAGCGGTTGACTAGTCCTTTAACGGCTTCACTAGTGGTGGGAGGTTTGATGGTGTGTCATAACAGTAGTGCGCAACATGAAGCTGATACAGCTAGTGCTGCTGCTGCTGCTGGTAGTACTACTACTATCTGCAGTGTAGATGACCTACTAGCTGTGCAGTTGAGAGACCGCAAACTAACTGTAGCAGTGGCACACATTACAGCAACTGCTACAGCACAGCAGATTATTGAAGCAGCGTGGGCGTGCGGTACTGCACTTGGCGGTGTGCATTACACACCATATGCGCAGCTAAAACAAGCAACTACAGCAGCAGCAGTAGTACGTAAAGCTCACATCATGCTGCCTCAGCGTGACACAGTGACTAATAGTTTGCAGTTGCAGTGGTCAGGCCTGCATATAGTAGTACTACCAAGCAGTAGACATAATACAGTTGGTGTTGGCCCTGAAAAGCTACTGTATACTATGCCATGGTGCAGTGCTGCGACTGCTTCTACTAACAGCAGTGATACCAGTAAGCCACTGATGACTGTTACTATTAATGATGTGCATGTGAGCACAAGCAGCAGATGTACAGAGAACAGCAGTAGTAGTAGCAGTAGTAAGCATAGATTGCATCCACTACACAGCGAACTTGAGCTTGCAGTGACTTCTTTCACAGTTGAAGCTTGCACAGCAGGCATCAGTGGTACTACTACACGGCAGCAGCGGCAGCAGCAGCAGCAGCAGCAGCAGTCAACTGATTCAGATTTGTTGAAAATGATCAGTGTGACACACATCAAGTTGACTAAACAAACAAACTTGCAGCCATTGACAACAGCAGCTACTGCACTAAGCATTGGTACACTACACGCAGTCAGCAGTGTGCATGTGAGTGATGTTACTATGCAGCTTGAACCTGTGCTTATTGGCAGATTAGTGCATTTAGCAGTAGCGTGTGGTGCAGCAGTGCGTGTTGGACGTGAGTCTATTGAGTGCACGCTAGCACCACATAAACAGCAGCAAGCAGCAGTGCTTTTACCTTCATCTAGCAGCAGTGCAGTGTCAGCAGTACCAGCATTATCACCAGATAGACACAGTGTAGCAACAGATATGAACGTTACTGTAGCGAGTGTAGTGCTTGGCATGCGCTGTCAGGTGAGTGGTCTATCATCATACAAATTCATAATGTACAACTGTAACACGTGTAGCATTCATATGCAATCTTCAAGTGCTATGCTGACTTGCCGAGCTTGTTATATAATGTATCGGTCGTTCTGTATGGCATAGTTGCACTGAGCAGTGTCTTGCTAACTGATGCGCATTAATGAAGTTTTTGTATCTCACTATGTAAGCAGGGTAAACCTTTCTCTGAGCTGCGTGTCAGTCAGAGCACAACTGTAAAGCTGACACAATATCACAGCAGTGCAATGTCATTACGAGCGCAACTCCCTGGCATTGCAATCTATGAACAATCTGGTACAGTTAGCAGTGATTTACAGTGTGCCCTTGGTGGTTACAAGCAGTTATTAGACACAAACAGTATAGATGCTGTCGTAGATATCAGCTTTGAGCGCTGCTGCAGCTACAGCGATACTGACACTAACACTGCTGACAGTACTGACGATGCAGTCTGTGCTGCTACTAAAAGTGAACAGCAAAGTGTAGTACCATACAGCAGTGTAACATACAGCAGTGGTGTGAAGGTACGGTTAAGTGGTGTACGCTACCTGTTTTTGAACCGCTTTTTGGTCGAACAATTAGCGTGGTTCAAAGAGAGACTAGCCCTTGCTTTGACACCACTGCGTGCATCATGTGAAGACCTACTAGCTGGTAGTGCTGTTGCAGTGTATGCTGTAGCTAGTGGCAGAGAGTGGACACAAGGTACTAATAAGCTGCAACAGTATCAGCAGCAGCAGTGCAATAGCAGCAGCAACAGTTCCACTGCAGCAGTACAAACAGCAGGAACAACAGCAGTAGCAGCAGTAGCTATACAGCAGCAGCAGTTGAGACCGTACATGGAGATAGTGCTAGTGAACTGTGAAGTGCACTTACTTGAAGGTTCTGCAGCAAGAGATGCACTCATACTGTATATACCGAGATTGTATATGAGACGCAGAGATCCAGCACTGCCATCACAGCAGCTGTCAGTGTTCTGTGACACTGGCTTATTCCCTTGGGAAGCAAGCAGTGATAATACTGATGTATTACTGTACAGCGATCCAGACAACAACCCTGTAGAGCTAGCACAGCCACTGCTAGCACAAGCTACAGCACTTGAGATAGAGGTGGGCACACAGAGGGCACGTGCAGCTAAGGTAGGGCGTAAGCTGCGCAATGCTAGACGGCTGCTAGCACAGCTTGAAGCAGCAGACAGCGATGCAGCAGCAGCAGCAGTAGCTAGCGGCAGTGAAGACACAAAGCGCGAGGAGAGAGTGCTGGGGCTTGTACACCAAGTTAACAGTGTTGGCACACTGCAGCTGGAGTGCGAGTCTCTTGACGAGGCTACTACTGCTACTGAAGCTACTGCTAGAGCGCTGAGAGATGAGGCAGCAGTGCTGCTACAAACAGCGTTAGACACTGCTGCTGGCACACAGCCTCTTGTGCTTCCAAAGAGCTGCTTAGAGATAGTGCTAGTTGAAGGAGTCCTGTGTTCATGGGACTCACCAACGATTATGTGCAACAGCTTGAACTTGGTGGCTTACATGACGCCACCGCAGCTGCCTACGCCTAACACTGTTGTGCGCCGCAGCAGCAGCAGTGCCAGCAGTAGCAGCAGCAGCAGTAGCAGCAGTAGTAGCAGTAGCAGCAGCAGTGTATCAGCAGCAATGTATGACAGTGTCTGGACAGCATTAGGCTACATAGCAGACGATGATCCCTTTGCAGTGAGGGTACCTATGCAGCTCAGGATACGCTCTGCAACACCTGTGAAGTGGTTCATGACACGTAAGCAGTATGCTACACTGCTGGCTGTTATTATGGACAACTGCGGTGAGGAGAGAGAGTGTATACCACCGCTAAAACTACTAGCAAAAGCAGTGTGTAATCCTGGGCCTTACATGCTGGATGAGTGCTTAGCAGGGTTGGCTATGGCACAGTTGATTGATGTAGTGTTACCAGTTGCTACAGTGACGCTGTCTGCTGATGACGATGTGAGCGGAGAGTGTGATGACATGTTTGACACTACTACTACAGCTAGTACAGCAGCAGCTACTACTGCTACTGCTGGTGCAACAACTGCTAGCAGTAGTGGGCTACAGCCTGCAGCTAGTGGTGCTAAGCTTGCAGACATGCTAGCGCATATGCAGCGTATCAGAACACACAGAGGAAGTGGAGGAAGTGATACTGTGCTGCATGAAGTTGATGACGAAGCTGTGTTAGGTGTTATACAAGCTCGTGATCTATTCTTAGCTATCGACAGGTGCGTCTTTACAGTATTACATCACTTAAATTCTCACGAGTTGAACGTGTAGCAACTTGTATGAGTGTATCGAAGTAGTGCAGTGTACGTGTAACAGCTGCACTGTAGTAGTGTACATTGCTCAGTATGTCTTTCTGTTGCATGTTGGCACCACATCAGTGTTGCACACATCTAATGTGTTTATGATCGATGGCTTTTTGTTAATCGATTACAGGTGTGCGCTAGGTGCAGGGGCAACACTACTATCTGGTGCTCGTACATTCATTATTACTGGTTTGTCAAACAATGCTGATCCTAGTACTAGTGAGGTAACTGGTTCCGCTATTGATAGTACAGTGCCACTGCATGAGCTACTTGGTGTACTACAGCAGCAGCTACCAACAGCAGTCTCTATTGAGCAGCATCACAAACAAGCAGTAGCAGCAGCAGCAGCAGCACGTGCTACAGCAGTGCCGCTATCACACGAAGCAGCGCTGACTCGTGCGCTTGATCAACTGAATGCAACTGCTGATTACGATGAACTGACAGCCAGTAACATAGCATCAACTGCAGCATCAGCAGCACACAGTGATACATCAGAGATACGTGACTGGCGGTTGCCGCGGCCTAGGCAAGTGTGGTACAGACAGCAGAATGCATCAGACTACAGGAGTATATCTATAGTACTGTCTAAGGCAGCCATCACAGCACACGCTAGCGGTCTACTGCATGTAGTTAGCTATTTTCTTGATCCAGTCAACGAGATACGCAATGAGAGTAAGATAGTTCATCCTGAGCGATGGGCTATTGAACAGCCTAGAAATATGGACTTGGAAATACTGTACAGTGGTGATGGTAGACTACCAGAATCAGCACTGATGCATGATGATAGTAGCAGTAGATACAGTGCTAGTGGTGATAAGGGTAGCAACTCTGCATCAGGTACCATTAATACCATCAGTAGCTGTTGTCACGAGTTCATATGTTGTGTCGATTCTAAGCAGCAATGATCTCGCTATTCGAGACTTTGTAACACGTACGTTGACTGCCACAGTGTGCTAATTATCGTGCACCGGCTTTTCTGATGCTTATTGCTGTTCTACGCATAACAGATGCTGATGCGCAAGGTTCAGCAACAGTAGGTGCAACAGCTGGTGCAACGAGTGAGCACTCGTCTGTAGGCAAACGCATGGCAGTGTTGAGTCTAGATGTAGTAGCATTGCTACAGTGGCGTGGTATGATGCAAAGTGGACCAGGTAGTGCAAAGACTAGTATCAACGTGGCACTTACGTCACTCAGGTTTGCACTCAACAGTACTGGCAAACAGTTGGCATCACAGCAACAACAGCAGCAGCAGCAGCAGCAGTTAGCACCCTCGCTGATCACACCCATCACAGCAACAGCAATAACATCTACACTTGTGTCTGGTGTTGAGACTAGCACTACCAGTAATACTGCGGCTAGTGGCGCAGCAGATGTATTGTCTGTGCAAGATAAGACGCTGTACATACAGATCAGAGAAGGTGTTGGTAACAGTAATAGTATTGGTGCTGCTACTGTTGCGACATCTGTGAAGCCTACTGTGGCGCAGCAGCACGTAAAGCTCAGCACAGACGCAGCGGCAGTATCGCTGTACACGCCACTTGATACAGTTGCGGTCACTGATGTGGCAACACTAGGCAGATGTGAGCTACAAGTGTCTATACCAGATGTGCGCTTACTGACAGCCATCATACGCAGTATTGCTTCAGATGCTGTGGCGACAGCAGTCATGCAGCACCGTGCACGTCAACAGCGACCACTGTTATCGCCACCACTAGTGCCACACGCGCCACCGCAGCTACCAGCACGATCATCTGATGTGCAAGTGCAATCTGCAGAGTTACAGTTAGTGCTAGTCAGCAATGCACTGGGACTGCCACTGTTTGCAGTTGATATCACAGCACTACAGAGTGTGTATCACAGTGAAGTAGTAGCTATAGCAGTAGCAGAAGGCTCGGTTCGAGCTAGTATTGCAGCACGCTATTTCAATCAGAATTTGTATCGGTGGGAGCATGTGATTGAGCAGTTCCCTATAGCCGCTGTGATGAGACGTGATGGTGTTAGACAAACTGCTACTGCTACTCCTACTGCTGATGCTCATGGTAGCAATGCAGATAAGAGAGGTAGTGTCAGTGGTGATAGTGCTGTTATTGCCACAAATGGTATGCTCCAAGTTCAGGTAAGCATGTCATGCATTGCTTGTACTTGACGCATCTGCAGTGCACATGGCAGCAAGACACTGCACGTGCAAGACATAAAGTTATTATATCATGCTTGTACAACGCTGTGTTGAGTATCATTTAGATGCTGTGAACGCTTCTGATTGCGTCATCATGCAAACTAACTTTAGCTACAACCGCTCTACACGTCTGCTTGTATGCTGCAGGTGAATGTGCCAAGTATAATGAACATCAATGCTACTTATGCCACAGCAGAAGCAGCAAAGTTTCTGACAGCAGCAATGACTAAAGATGACAGTATCACTATCACCACTAACAGCAGCGGCAGTACTACTAGCGGCAGTAGTAGTGACAGCAGTAGCATAACGCGACGCTTTCAGACGCGTAAATACCACATCACAAACTGCTGTGGAGCTCCACTGGCGTTAAGATTAGACAATGACCCGGTTGTAGGCGCGTCACCGCTCGAAGTTGGTGCGTCACTTGAACTTGTTACTTCAAGTTCGGAAGGAAACACAGCTGCTGTTAACAGTAGTACTACACCAGGAAGAACATCATCATCACGTAATAACAGCCTTGGCGGCAGTTTCTCAGGGTAAGTGAGACTATTGCTATAGCCTTTAGCACTGCACTATAGATTCTGTACTGAAGCTCAATTGCTTGCCCAGTTTGCGACTTCTCTTGTATATCTGCAGCAACGAAACTTTTGCTGCAACGCTGATCTTTTTACAGACTTTGTACGCGTGTCTTGATAGGAGCTGCAGTCGCCTGTGCTTTTGCGACA
>AXNI01013232.1:0-10798 GCA_000498555.1 Heterococcus sp. DN1 | reverse complement strand
TTGCGACCTGGGAGGGCTAGCATCCCTCACTAGCCCCTCCTCAGTCAGTATGTTGTCCAGGCTGCCTTCTGAGCGTAAGGCAGGGCGAGGCTCGCCGCTGCCTGCTTCTTCACTGCAGTCTGGCATCAGGTGATCGTCGACGCCGCTGCTGCGGCCTGCACCGCCTGCGCTTCTGCGAGAGTGCACTGTAATGCCAGGTCCAGTGTGGCGTGTACCACTCAGATCGTGCACGTGGTCAGCGCCCGAGGGCGCGTTGCCCATTACGGGGCCTGCCAACAGGAGGCTTGTAAAGCCAGACAGCTCCTCTACAGTGGAGCTGCTGCTGCTGCTGCTGCTGAGTCACTGCTGCAGCGCCGTTCTGCAGGAAGCTGTAGAGATCATACAAACACAACCAACATGGTCATATTAGCTTAATGCAGCTGTAATTGTCGAAGCACATCTGCAGATAGCACTATCAAGGCATCTGCAAACTGCTGCTCTGACTTGATGAGCACAAATGAGCTGGAAACTGCGCACACAGAATGTAGTTGGCACCGGAAGATGTTCGTAGATTCTACGCTGCTCTAGCAATTAACAGTAAATTGCGTACATCATGTTGCTGTTCTCAGCGGACGAAATTTTAGGCAGCTGAGCCTTGCGAGAGGCTTCGCTGAGAACCAAAGCAGACCACAGCCAGCGGTGTGCACGTACTTCGCAAGTAACGCTACACATTGAAAGCTACAAGCTCCAACAAATACTAGCTTATCGAGAGTGCTCGCAAGGGCTTTGTGATCGGCTTACCCGACTTCAGATGATCTGCGTTTTCTGCTTCCTTGCTGCGAGCTCTGAGTGCAGCAGCGTGCTCTCAGTGCGGAAACGACTTCTGCTATAGCTTGCCTAGGCACAGCGCGATGCCTCACTGCGAGCGATTGGAAAAACTCCTCAATGGGCCAAAATTTGATTTACCGTTGGGAGCCCCCCTATTCCCCGGCTTGCTCCACTGCTGTGCACATGTGGCAGTAGCAGCAGTAGTGCTTGCAGCAGCATCGTTAAAGCGGCCAGCAGAGCAACAGCAGCGGTGACGGGACGGTCCACACTTTCGTACTTTGTAGGTACAGCACGGGTGTCAATAGTGCAATGATTTGGGCAGCAGTGTAACTTCCGGGTCTATCGGCCACACCCAGCATGCCTCCAGGGGTAGCTACTGCGAGTTTCACTGCACCGTCGCTGTACAGCACGCAGCGTTGACTGAGCTGTGAGTGAAGCTCGCAGCGTCAGTGTAGCAGTGCTGCAACGCAGCTCTTGCAGTGCATCGTTTGTGCACGCATTCGTGAGCATAGTTACACACTCTCGCAGCCCAGTAGCTCACATGAAGTAAGCTAGCAGGCCATCTGAAGTCATCTCACTGTGGCAGATCTTAGCAAAGTCAAGCATGAGTGCCTTAAACCGCTGCCTGCTCTCATGCGCCTGCAGCACAGCATGGCATTCGATGCACACAAACCCAGTTAGCTGTAGCTCAACAGTGTAGACGCTCAAGCCTTACACAACAGCATGGCTGATAGAAAGTACTGCTAACACAACACTTTCGCTTCACTACTCTAGCGCTCTAGCTACGCTATCAACTATACAAAACAGTGTAAACAGTTGCAGCACCAGTAGCGGCATCAGTAATACTTACAAGTCTCAGCATAGCTTGCATAACCTGGTGCCTGTCCTCCTCTTTTAGTGCAGGGCACATGCTGCCATCAGACAGACATGCATAGAGCCACTGCTGACATGCTGCACTGTGAGCCTGTTACGATTCACATAAGGGTTGTGCACACACACACGCACACTTCAGCCGTTAGTACAAGCAAGCATCGAAGCTAAACGTCGTCACTACACAGCGTAGGTGCCAGCAGCAGGTAGCTTACGCAACACTAAGACAAGTCCAGCAGTTGCCGTAGCAGCAGTGCTTACACACGCGATGTAGCTCTCGATACAACAGTAGTAGCAGTAGCAGCAGTAGCAGTAACAAAGGGTCTCTCACCTCATCAAGGTGCTCATGCACAACAGCATAAAGACAGTCAATGATGTTAGGCCATAGCATGTTAGGACCAGCACCAGCCAGCCCTTGTAGCATATGCCTACACAGCACACCACCGCTGGCTAGCAGCACTGCATCTATCTGCAGTAGTAGCAGCAACAGCAGAGTATAGCACGTCCACAGTGTTAGCACGGTGAGAGCTTGGGGAGGCCAATGACAAACAAGGCTTGGAGCTGCAGCCGCGCAGCCGCTGATCAGCAGTGCGCATAGAGCATTACTGCTGTGCTCCAGCACTATGGACGCCAGGCCGCACACTGCACTGCATGCTTTAAAGGTTACCAGCTATACTCTTAATGTATCATAGAAAAATACTGCAGTACATGTGGGTGTGAACTACTTCAGCAGTGGTGCACTGCATACCTGTGGTCTGTAGTTATCAAGCTTGCCATTGCATCTGTTGGCCAAGTGCGCTAAGAAGATGAGCACTGCACGTGAACTCTCTCTGTCTAGTGTAGGCCCACTACTGCTAGCACTGTGTGAGCTGTCCAAGCATGCTGCTGCCAGCTGTTGTAAATATAACAAGACATCACGATACAGCGCAATCAGCACTCACAGTGTAAACACCAAACTCAGTGTTCAACATGTTGGATAGCACTATGCAGCTGCTGTTGCTTACGCAGCTGCTGTAGGTCATATGATTCACTCAGTCAGTGTATTGCAATGTGCTTGTCAGTTCGTTGAAAGTAGTGCGTGTAAAGCATCAAATATAGCGCTTAATGCTAGCAGCACGCCACTGAATACCTCTACGATAGAGCGCAGAGCAGGCCCTTGCAGTATACCACTTGGACAGTAGAGCAAGTAGCGGTAGCACAGGTCAAAGAAGGCACGCACTAGTGGTGGTGATGCTGTCACACTATTAGCTCTCTGCAGTGTAGATGAGTATAGATGATGTATTAGAAACATACAAGAAGAAAGTTAGCGCCAACCTTGAGAAAGTGCGAATGGTGAGTTGATAGTTTAGTGGCGTGAGCAACTCGAGTGCACTGATGGACAAAGTATGTGTATAGAGAGTTTGGGAGGCTGTCGCGGTGTCGAGCTGTTTGTTGCTTGCTGAGCAAGTGCAAGCTGCATGCATCCCTGTACACTGCGCAAAGCAACAATTGCAAACAGTGCTCTTACCTTCATGTGCTCAATAGTAACACTGTAGATGTGGCCCAGCAAGCTAGTAAAGTGACCAACAGCCTGCATAACAATCACATTGTATGATAGTGTGCACATGTTCAGCATCAAGCATGTAAGAAAGTCTCTGTAATGTTAACCAAACTACAATCTCTGCTCACAGTATAGATAGTTTGTAATCGTTGTATATATACGCAGCTGCATTTGCAAGCAGCGCATCATGTAGAGACAAGGGCAAATTCAACTAGCGTACTTTAGCTGTTCTAGGGTCTATGCAGTAAGCATAAAGCAAAAGCATGCTAGTGCGATTGTCGATTTTACCTCGTTGCTTCCGGAGCTGTACAATTCAACTGCTGTTGCTATGCAGTCCAAACAGCTTGGATAGTGCTGTAGAAGTAGTGACATTAGCATGTCGGCATTAGCGTTAGCGTGTAACGTTGGTTGACCAGTGTTAGTGATGCATGAGGCATCAGCTAATGTCGCGAACTCGCAAACGAGGTGTGACGACATCACAACACAAACGCAGCAGCTGCCGCAAAGGCACTGGCGCGTACCAACTGGTATCAAGCACAGATGCGCGCGCTTGTACGCTGTTACTAAGGAGCATATACTGTGCAGACAAACAAATATATACACTGCTTGATGGACATTAACAGCATTACCTGCTGACTGTAAGTGTCTGAAGCAATGGCCAGGAAGCCCATAATGTGTGCCTAACAGCAGTGAATGCAGTAGAGCATAGCGTATGTAATAAGAGCAGTACACATAAGTTAGCAGTCTGTCATACTATGAAAGGTCGCGTTCAATTGCTCTGTTAACTTCTGCACAAGCTTAGTTAATGATTGTTACATAGAAGTCGCAGATGCTGTATAGGACAGACAGTGGTGGTGCTTGTAGTTGTGGTACCTGTATTGCTGGTAAGCCTCTCCAACTAACTAACATGCGTCCAATCAAACTGAACAGCTGTTGCAAGACCAGCACCACAGTAGTATACATCACAGGCACAAGACAGGCGCACAGCGAGCAGTATAGCATTGGTGAGGCTATAGCACAGCAGTTTGGTAGCTCTACCGAAGACTAAGTGTGTGAGCTATGCACAGCGTCCGCATGCGCTAGTAATCATACGTATACAGTAGGTGCAACAGAGCATATGTACTGCTGTGATACCTGTGTCATCACTTCTTCCTGGTCCTGTTATCAGCAGCAGTAGCAGAAGGCAGTAATAGCACCATCAGTAGCAGTAGCAATAGCAGTAACTGAGTGAGTCACAGCAGCAGCAACTGTCACACAGCATCAAGCTGCATACACGCATAAGAGATGCTACCGCACAGCCTACTGAGCACCATCTTACGGTATGGCACAACTCGCATCTGCACTGTCTACGAATTGGTTCAGATAAGCGGCTGTGTACGCATAAGGGTCTACAGTGCAGTCACAGCGTACTTGATGCAAACACTACTTACATTGCAGCGCTTAGCAGCAGCGTCCATTAGAGAGGGCAGTGCCTGTAGCAGTGCAGCACTAGCGTGTGCAGCTGGTGCAACTGCTTGATGTTGTACTGGACTTGTTGAACCGCTACTACTGCTGCTGTTAACGGGTGCATCCATGAACCGCACCATCTGTGTCAGCAGCTGCAGAGCCTGCAGTCACCATTGCACAGCGAGTATGCATATAGAGCAGTTTGTATGAGCGTTCAAGAGCTTGAGCAGATGGTGGAGCACGTCTGGTGCAAGCGCTCTGGCATAGCAACTGAGCGAACAGCAAGACAAGCTCGCTGTGTGTACATTTATTGAGGTGCTCTGGCTACCGTAGAAGTCAATTGACTTGACATGTACAGTCACTACCGTCACATCTCAGTACGAGTGAGAGTATGTTAAGCAAGCGGTTCCTCACCTGAGCAACCTTTGCTGCATTCTGATTGGTAGACACACAGTCATAACGATAGCGTAGGTACAACGGTGCACAGCATGAGTAAATAATGACTATAATAATAGTGTAGGTAAAGCGCTTGTAGCGTGCATATGGTGCAAGCTGCATTGCACCAGCAGATGTATGTCGACCTGTAAATACATGTACAGAATAAGCACTTACCACAGCATGGGGCACGCTGAGCTCTGTAGCCAGTGTCTGTGTATACAGTGATAGCGTCAGTGAGACAGCAAGCACAAGATTAGAACAGATATAAAGAGCTGGTGTACTTGACAACCCGACACAGTGCAACTCTCATAAGCGATGGATTCTCTCAGATGCCACATTGAGCAGGGTGCTTACGCGCTTATGTAGCCAGTATCAGCAGCGCTTAGTGGCACCGCAACTAGTATAGCTCATACCTGCAGCACTTGTGTAGCGAAGGTCATGATAAGACCCGAAGCACGAGCAGGCTCTAAGGCTGTCAATACACGTGTCACCTAGTGTGTAGCAGTAGAGGGTGAAAGTGTTAGCAACTACAGCTGCAGTGCCACAGTAGTGAGCCTACAGAAACACAGCAAGCGCACAGATACACAACTGTACAGCACGCATTCGCAAGCATGTGTGCTTTGTACATAGGCACAGGTAAAGCGCAGCTGCAACGAGGTGTATGACGAACGGCTAATGGATACACTACTCACCGCTTCAACTATCACTAGCTGGTCTTCAACAGGAGCTTGCGCTTCCTGGCAGCAGTGTGGCAATAAGCAAGCACATAGCAAAAGTGTTAAAGAGATACGCGTCGAGTTAGCGCATGACAACATTGAGCCACATTAAGCACAACGAAAAGTGCCATGCGACACGGCCAGGCAATTCTGGCACGCGCTGGGCTTCGTGAACAATGCTGTGCACAACAACAAATGGTCAGCAGCAGCGCTGTGACTACATAGCAGTAGCCGATGTACTCACTTGTGCAACAGACAGCAATGGCAGCAGTGCTTCAATAGCCCCTATGTCTAGCACTATCCACTTCTCACAGGCAGCACAGCATGACCTTAGTGCTAGTGCTGCACTCTGACGTGACGCGCCACCTGCCCTTATACCTGTTGCTATGTAGCGCAGCGCTGTGTGTGTGTGCAGTGCAGCGGCAGTGATGAACAGTGACGCAGTAGTACAAGTAAGCATATGCTCTATTGACAGTAAGCCCCTGCAGTGGTGTAGTGCGTGTTTGGCATGCGTGTACAGACGCTTCATTGCACTGCTGTACTTCATGCATACTGCTAGCTCTATGTTAGACCTTCCTTGATGCATTTGCGCTATCTTTCACAGTCAATACTGGTAACTAGCCAGACACATGTTGCTAACGCAGCACTCACCTGGTACAAGCAGTGGGCTGTCTCTGAGTGACACTCCTTTGTCGCTAACAGCTAGTGTTGAGTACGCTCCTAGCAGCTTCACACCAGCTGTGTTAACAGGCAGCATCGGTGCAAAGCGCGATATCAGCAGTGCAGACGTCAACAGCGATAACTACACGCTTCGAATGATTGTAGATGGTCTTAAACTCATGCTGCAAGTCTCGTGCAGTACTATTGAGACATATCTACTACCCACTGCGCAAGTATCGAGGTTGCTAGTAGCAACACTGTCTGACAAGGCACGCTGTTGTAGACACAGACAGCCACCATTGCTAGCTGCAGTCACTTATACAGCTAGTAGCGGTGACTAGTACTTCACGTAGTGATCAGCGCTGCACCTGCGAGTACAAGAGGTGACGCAGAGAGAGCTCCATTCACTACTACTTCACGCAGCAAGCCTGTTCAGCGTACAAAGTGCAACACACACAGACAATGTTACCGCATAGTACAGAGTCAGCACATACTGCATGTACACCTGTTTACCTCTCCGACGTGACTGCTCAGCATTAGCCAACTGCAGTATGTAAGCACTTCGAAAAGATGTTAGTAATCTCAGACTAATCCTTGTTAACAGTCGACTATTGCTATACCTTGAGTCAGATTTCTAGTATGCTGTGCATCAGCTTTGCCCTCTGCAGACTTGTCAGGGCTACCAATCCATGACTTGATCTGGTGATGTATTCGCACACATACACACGAACAGCAACGTCATGCACTGAGCACAGTAAGGTAAGCTGTCGTATGTAGAGATGCCACATGTAAGCAGCAGCTACTATGAGCAAATAATGCTGCACGCTACACTGCACAGTGATGCCAAGCTGAAGGAGCAAGGCAGATGTAGCAGTAGGATAAACTTCATAGCGAATAGCAGCAGCTGCCTCACCTCCTTAGCAACGTGCGTCATGACCAGTAAGCATGCCTCTACTGCTTGCCAGCTGAAACATAGCAATACAGCAATCGAACACACACGCGCAATGATTGTTCAGTGACAGCCAATAGAGCTTGCTCGCAACTGCGTGCAGTGCATGATGCATAGTTGATAGCATTAGACCGACAGGATTATACTGCTCAGAAAGCTTAGTACAGTGATGTTCGTGTTACACATTACTAAGCATGTGGTACCTTGCAGGCCTCTCTCTGAGTGTTTGCATAACATGCTCTACAAACTGAGCCCTCAGTAGGTAGTAGATGACCACTAGCACATCCTGCACATTAGCAACATTACACACACAACAAAAGCAACCAGTGCATCTTGACTTAGCACAGCATCGTCATCAGCAAGCAGGACTCTCAATTAGAATTTAGACAGCGCTACTGCTACAGCTACTACGCAGAGTAGCACCGGCATGTTGCTGCATGTTCACACCGGCAGTGGCTTAACAGGTCCGATGTTAATGAGCTCAGCTAGTAGTGCAGTGCTGCAAGCTGCGTGCAGTAGCACTTGCACAAGCATATGTGAACTCACCTTAACGCCAAGTGGTCCATTTCTGAGGTCTTCAAATGCATCCTCATCGTATTCAGAGACATCGTGCTCCTGTTGGTACAAGCCAAAACGAATGTGCGCGTACACGTAAGCACAGTGCACCGATCAGCAACGTTACCGTTCGGCTGCAAGGTACTCACAATCACTGCACCGGGAAGCGCTGCACCCGGTGTATCTACACCTCAGTGCAGGTTCAGCATACACTGGTATACACGCTCAGACTCAGAGCGCGTTGTGCATAGTATGTATGCATCTATGCTCATACGCAAAGCTGATTGTTCAAAAGCGCTTTGTACTACGTAGAGTGCTAAAACTACATGTTAGTGCATCATGGTTGGTGTATTAGTAGCAGTACAGTGGTAGCAGTACCTCCCACCCAGTGAAGTCTTGTGGGTACTCACACTGCTGCAGTAGCACTCCTAGCAGTCTTGTGTAGACAGCGTGCGCTAGACTGTGACCAGCAACACAAGCAGTGATAAAGACACGCCAATTTGAACTAAGATAAGCTCCTCTCAGTGGGATGCTCTTGGCAGTCGTGTGACGCTGTCATGGCGCAACTGTCAACACCCATATGAGCTGAGTGTGACACCTGCTGTGCAGCCATCAGCACAGTACATAACAGGACACTGACAGCAGCAAGTGCTTGCTTGTATGCATGCGCTTGCGATACTGATCACAGTGAGGTGGCTTACCTGGGGTGCCTCTCAGCAACAGGCGTCTCTTGCAGCTGTATCCAGAAGTCCATAGTGAGCAGTGCTACCTTCTTAACACCACTAGCAGTCAGTGCTAGTATAAACTCAACTAGTGCTAAACCTGCCTGTGACGCGCCAACGCCTGCTACTAGTGGTGTCTGTATACAGTGTGTGCATTCAGCGGTACAATGGAGTGTTTGTCTGTGTGAATAGTGCGTCTAACGACTGAGTACAAGCGCGCAACAATTGCTGCTCAACACTGCTAGTATTATGTGCGAAGCAGTAGTGGCGCTTCATGCCTTGCAGTGCTTGTGATAATGTAGTGCTGCACTGTGCGTGTGCTGCAAATACTGCACAACTTCGCAGCAACTTGCTAGTCAAGGCTCCAGTAGCTTACACATGATGTTGTGTCGTGTACAGGAGTATATGTTGCAGTATTACAGGTACAACTCACCTCTGCTTCAGCAAAAGCAACAGCTGCTTGGCACATAACAGTACAGGCACTGTCATCTCCCTGCTGCAGTGCTGTAGCATACGCTGCTGGCAGCCTCTGCAGTGCGTCCAGTAGTGCTTCTGCTGCTGTCTGTTGCATCATGGTATAGCCATCAGTGTGCAGCGCGAAAGCATACATAGCAAGATATGCGACAGTAAGCCAATAGAGCTGCTGCGAGTAGGGTATGCACTAGCACCAGCAGCAGTAGTACTGATTGTGTTCATAGTAGCAGAGCCAGTGTCGCACGATCATTACACTGCTGTAGCTACATATCATACTGCAGATAGTGCATGAGCTACACTACTGTCGCTGCCCTGCTGCCTGTTTCAGATGCATCCAGCAGTAGTAGCCCTCCATGCAATTGCTCCGGCTGCAGTGCTGCTCCACGTATAGTATTTCAGCACCACCATAACCACTTTTGCAGTCGCTGAGACCCTTTGAATGCTTCACATACGCATCATGGTCATGCTGCACACATAGTGCAACTACGGGAAAATAGTTGTAAGCGCAATACCGCAGCTTGCTAAGCCTTCTCTCACCTGTCGTGCAGCGCGCCTTGGGTACTCTGTAGTGCTCAGCAACTCTTCCAGTGCAGGGCACAGTGCAGTGACTACTGGTAGTACTACATCAGGACTGCTCAATGCTGCTACTGCTGCTGCTGATGCTGCTGTTGGTGATGCAGTACTACTTGGTAGCGCTGGCAGTGACTGTAGTATGAGCAGCAGCTGCTGATACAGAGCTGAGTACGTTGTTGCCAGCTCGCTGAGTGCTGTACATGTATTGCAAAGCGCAGTAGTAGCGAGGTGCTTGCAAAGTGAGCAATATCAAACACGCACTGATCAATGTATAGTCTCGTGATGCCAACAGATAGCAATTGCAATGGTACACAGTTCAACACTGCTATTTGCTTGCTGCATGACACCAGTAGAAGTAATAGATTCACCAGGACGAGATCCACCAGGACGTGTGAAAATCGCAGTAGCACAGTACTGATCCTGCTTAAAACGGCATTACAACTTACATACACCAAGTTTGAGCCAAGCAGCTAAACAATTCAATCCAGCTACTAACAGTTCCTTCGCTGCTACACCACCACTGCTGCTTATACCTGCTGCTAGCACGTAGTGTACTGCCTGTACACAATGCATTGGTGATTGTGTTGTAGTGTGCAGCGACTGTTAGCTACAGCAGAATGCAAGCACTCGATCACCACTACTACGACATCAATGACGAGGAGTGGCCTTCGGTAACACGAACTGTGAGCACATTGCAAGGGATGCACTATCAGTAATAGTTGAGCAGCGGTTGCGTTGAAGTACAGATGCAGTTCGTGCAGGACACAACAGTGAGAAAGTGATTGCTAACCTCCAGAGCGCGTGATATAACAGATCGTAGCGCATCGTCAAGCTCCAGTTTAGTTGCACGAGTAGTGTCAGCTGAGTCCACTTCATCAGACAGCACTGATAGCATGTGCTGTAAAGTACAATGCACAAAGGCACGCACGCGGTAAAAGCAGTGCGCTGTCAGCACTAGCGAGCAACATCAGCGCTGCATGCGTCGGCCACAGAGCTGCCAGCAAATATTGCAAGCAGCACTGAAGTCACCAGCTCACAGCAGCAGCAT